>WEDG01003174.1:0-12645 GCA_017591395.1 Schistocephalus solidus
ACGTTCATTAAAATTTCGGGTCTGACCCTAAAAAGTCATGCCCGAATCACCTGACTCCATGTCCTGCACTCATTAATTTCAGAAATTATTTTCACCCGATTATTCTCTGGAGTCCATATACCAGAAACCGCATAGAGAACGCTGGGAGACCCACTGAGGAGACTAACTCCCCTTTGCTGTGTCAAACAGCAACAGAAACATTGGCGAAACACGTGTCTGGGCTTTTAGCTAGTATCTATATCGGAAGTTGGATGTAGGGGTACTAGTTAGGGGTAGCACCACATAGATAGCATTTGGTCGCTCCATTTGTCTCGTACAGCGGCCACACCACGGGCAACCGTCACGACCGACGGGCTAAACCAGGTGAGAGTCTCCGGTGTTGTGTGTGCCTCCACACCCGGTATGTCTGACTCCCGAACTTCCCACCTCTCCCCTCTCAAAAAGTCCTACGGTGGGGGCGACAGCAACCCCGTAAGCGGCCCAGACTAACTCGAGTCGTTCTCCCACTAAAAAAAATCCGTGACCCATAGTTGAGTTCGGCAGCCGTCTGGGATGTCCGAGCAGCCCTATTTAGGGATAGCACTGCTTGCCTCCTCGCGGAGGAAGGGGGCTAGAAAATGTGCCCTAAAAATGCTGGGTCTCACGTCTTCTGCAGCCGGCCGCGGCTCGCAGATCGCAAACTACGCGGTCGTAAAACTCAAACAAACAACAGTACCCCCCGTACCAATCCCCCTCGCCATACTCTCCAGGCTGCTCAGGTGAGTCCACGCACACTAGAAGCCTGGAATGTTCGTTCCCTTTTAGAAAATCCTAGGAGCAACCGGCCGGAACGAAGGACGGCGCTAGTCGCTCGGGAACTAGCGCGCTACAAGGTGGACATTGCTGCTCTCAGCGAGACCCGATTCTCTGAGCAGGGTCAGCTGGAGGAGGTGGGGGCCGGCTACATGTTCTTCTGGAGCGGCCGGCCAAAGGCAGAGCGATGCGACGCTGGTGTTGCCTTTGCCATTCGTAACGACCTCGTGGGACGTTTGCCCTGTCTGCCGCTGGGTATCAATGATCGCCTGATGAGCCTCCGCCTGCCTCTTCGGGGAGACCAGTTCGCCACCATCATCAGCGCCTACGCTCCCCCAATGACGAGCTCTGATGCGGCAAAGGACAAATTCTACGAGGACCTGCACACCTTGCTGGCGACTGTGCCGAAAGAGGACAAGTTAATTGTCCTTGGTGATTTCAATGCCCGCGTCGGGACGGACCACGCTGCCTGGCAGGGAGTGCTGGGTCCCCACGGTCTCGGTAGCTGTAACGATAACGGCCTCCTTCTTCTGCGCACGTGTGCGGAACACCGTCTTCTGCTGACCAACACCTTTCCGCCTTCCGACGCGGGAGAAGGCCACGTGGATGCACCCTCGGTCGCGGCGCTGGCATCTGCAGGACTATGTTATCGTTTGAAAGCGAGATCGACAGGACGTGCTGGTAACCAAGGCGATCCGCGATGCCGATGGTTGGACAGATCACCGCCTCGTCAACTCCCAGATGAGGCTCCAACTGCAACCCCGACGAAGGCCCCAAGGTAAGAGACCACCATGTAAGTTAAACACTTTTTTATTAAATTTGCCTGCTCACTGTTTTGATTTCAGCAACCACAACACTGCTGCCAGAGAAATCGCAAATTCTGAAGCGCTGGGCCGAGCACTTCAGAAATGTCCTTAATTGCTCATCAGCCATCTCCGATGCTGCCATTGACCGGCTCCCTCAAGTGGACACGAACAATGACCTGGATCTGCTGCCTTCCCTACCAGAAACCATCCGGGCCGTGCAGCAGATTTCCAGCGGTAAAGCACCGGGATCCGACGCAATCCCACCGGAAGTCTACAAGCACGGTGGGCCCCGGCTGATGGCAGAACTCACAACACTCTTCCAGGAGATGTGGTGCCAAGGACAAGTTCCTCAGGATTTCAAAGACGCGACCATCGTCCATCTCTACAAACGGAAGGGGAACCGGCAACTCTGTGATAATCACAGAGGCATCTCGTTGCTCAACATCGCTTGGAAGATCTTCGCCCGCATCCTTCTCAATCGTCTTGATGGTCACCTAGAGCAGCGCCTGCTCCCGGAAAGCCAATGTGGCTTCCGCTGACACCGCGGAACAACCGATATGATCTTTGCCGCCCACCAGCTACATGAGAATTGTCAGGAGATGCGAACTCACCTATACACTACCTTCGTGGATCTAACGAAAGATTGTGACACGGTGAATCGTGACGGACTGTGGAAAGTCATGCAGAAATTTGGCTGTCCTGAGCGGTTCACGCACATGGTGCGTCAGCTTCATGACGGGATGACGGAGCGCGTCACTGACAACGGGACGGTATCCGAAGCATTCTCAGTGACCAACGGAGTGAAGTAGGGCTGCGTACTGGCACCACCCTCTTCAGTCTCATGTTCTCGGCTATGCTGATGGACGCCTACCGTGATGAGCAGCCTGGTATCCGCATCGCCTACAGAACTGACGGGCACCTTCTCAACAGTCGGCGTATGCAGGTTCCAACGCGCGTGTCTACGACTACAGTCCATGGCTTGCTCTTCGCGGACGACTGCGCCCTTAACACCGTGACGGAGGAGGACATGCAAAGGAGCATGAACCTCTTCGCCGCAGGCTGCGCTGATTTTGGATTAACAATCAGTACAGCCAAAACGGTTGTCATGCACCAGCCGCCACCCAGCGCGGAATACAATGCTCCCCGAATCAATGTCAACGGTGCTCAACTCAAAAACGTGGAAACCTTCGCTTATCTAGGAAGCACGATATCGCGCAACGCGAGAATCGATGACGAGGTTGCATAACGGATCTCCAAAGCTAGTCAGGCTTTCGGCCGGCTGCAGTCCTCCGTGTGGAATCGCCACGGTATTCACCTGAACACCAAACTGAAGATGTACAAGGCCGTCGTCTTGTCGACACTCCTTTACGGAACTGAAACCTAGACCGTCTACTCGAACCAAGCCAGGAAGCTGAATCACTTTCATCTCAGCTGCCTCCGCAGAATACTGAAGCTGAGATGGCAAGACAGGATCCCAAACACGGAAGTCCTGGAGCGGACCGGAATCCTCAGCATCCATGCCATGCTGAGGCAAGTGCAACTGCGATGGAGCGGCCACCTGGTACGAATGGACGACAAGCGACTACCCAAACGACTTTTCTACGGTGATTTCGCTATTGGTTCTCGCAGGCAGGGAGGTCAAAAACGACGCTATAAGGACACTTTGAAGAAATCGCTGAAGCAACTGCAAATCATTTCTGCGACCTGGGAGGACCTCGCCCAGGAAAGACCGGCATGGAGAAGATCAGTGAAGACTGGTTCAGCAATCTATGAGGCCAACCGGATCACCGCCGCCAAGGCCAAAAGAGCGGCACGAAAGTCACCAGCGCCCCGGACCAACACCGCCAATGCCTAGGCCCTGCCAACGTGCCCGCGCTGTCAACGCATCTTCCGCGCGCGAATCGGCCTGGTTGGAAATCTTCGGACGCAATGCACCAACAATCCGAAAATTCCAATTTCTACGTCAAATTCTGCCAACCCTTCAACTGACTCCGCCACCCTCACTCCTGACATCAATTCCATTACTCCCACCATCATAGAGACCACATACATCTACTTATCGCCTTTTACCCCTACCACCGCAACACCAACCCCCTTCGCCTTCACTACCACCAATACCACCACCACCACCACCATCAGCGATGAGGAATCTCTCCTAAGCTGTACTCAATGCGACCGCACATTCACCTCACGTATCGGCCTGGTCGGTCACTTGCCAATACATCGTACAGCGACCGGTGAGCCAGTGCCTGGAGCACCATCACACAGCAGAGATCGTCGCTTCCACTGCCCTCACTGTCCTCGCGCATTCACTCATCGCATGGGCCTATTCGGTCACATGCGCATCCATGACAGCGGAATTCACCACAATGCCGACAACACCGATACACCATACACACCCTCCGCTCCTGCCATTCTTAGAGACCCTGCCACCCCCACTACCATGATTGATATCTCTCTCGTTGCTGTGTCACACAGCAGCAGAAACATCGGCGAAACACGTCTCTGGGCTTTTAGCTAGTATCCATCTCGGATATACGGTATAATATCTTTGCCATATAAGATTCATACTACTTGTAGTACTACTTGTTTGTAGAATGGGCATTACTTTGTTATTCCACAGACGTTGATTGTCTTCGACCCAAATGTTCATTGGAATTTCGGGTCTGACCCTAAAAGGTCATGGCCTTATCACCTGAACTCCATGTCCTGCACTTAATATTTTCAGAAATTATTTATCCAATTATTCTCTGGAGTCC
Organism: Schistocephalus solidus; assembly: GCA_017591395.1. NCBI lineage: Eukaryota > Metazoa > Platyhelminthes > Cestoda > Diphyllobothriidea > Diphyllobothriidae > Schistocephalus > Schistocephalus solidus. Next base: position 4,358 of record WEDG01003174.1, read on the forward strand.
ATATACCAGAAACCGCATAGAGAACGCTGGGGGACCCACTGAGGAGACGAACCCGTCGTTGCTGTGTCAAACAGCAGCAGAAACATCGGCGAAACACGTGTCTGGGCTTTTAGCTAATATCTATGTCGGAAGTACGGTATAACATCTTTGCCATATAAGATTCATACTACTTGTAGTTCTTTTTGTTTGTAGAATGGGCATTACGTGGTTATTCCACAGTGGTTGATTGTCTTCGACCCAAATGTTCATTGGAATTTCGGGTCTGACCCTAAAAAGCCATGGCCTTTATCACCTGACACCATGTCCTGCACTTAATATTTTCAGAAATTATTTATCCAATTATTCTCTGGAGTCCATATACCAGAAACCGCATAGAGAACGCTGGGGGACCCACTGAGGAGACGAACCCGTCGTTGCTGTGTCACACAGCAGCAGAAACATCGGCGAAACACGTGTCTGGGCTTTTAGCTAGTATCCATGTCGGAAGTACGGTATAACATCTTTGCCATATAAGATTCATACTACTTGTAGTTCTTTTTGTTTGTAGAATGGGCATTACGTGGTTATTCCACTGTAATTGATTGTCTTCGACCCAGGCATATATATATAGTATAACCGAGGTAGTTTGCTTTGCGAGATGATAAATGCACAAAGAGGGCTCGTAGGAGAAGTCGTGTTTTACGAGGAACGGACGCGTTTTCTTTTCAGTTGCACTCAGGTATACAAATAATTAAGCTGAAAATGGATTGTTTGTGGTCAACCTTATAAGCGATTTTATTTTTTAAACAGTTCAACTTTTTACGTTACAGCTGATAAGAGTGTGACAACTGTCACATTCTCGGAGACGACGACTTCGTCGTTTAAGGTGTCTTGGCAAGCTCCGTATCTATCCCACGGTGAGATCAAGACCTATAAAGTCGAGTTAATCAACACAAACACAGGGAAGAAGGTGGCCGTTGAGGTATTGACAAACGAGACAACATTCACTGGATTGGACCCCAGCACAACCTACAACATATCAATCATGACTGAAACCAAGCCGCGCAATGGCCATAGCGTTGGCCTAGGCCCACCCGTCACAGCAACAGTAACGACTCTGCCGTTAGGTAAGTGCTACCAGCATGATTGGAACCTTTTCATCGGAATTGGCTGAGAATCCGTGGAAGGCGCTTTTGCCATTATTGCGGAAATGTTCAGTTAGGCCTTGAGTAGACTGCTTGGTAAATTGCACACATTTTATTTAATGTCAATCAGTGTATTTGAAGTATATTACAGTTATAAAGACGGACGTTTTCCAACTAACAGCCCCTTGAGAAAACGCACAACATAGGTTGGTAAATAACTCCACTGACGAATACCGCTCTGCGAGGAAAAGGAGAATCTTTGATTAGTGCAGCACAGTTACCTTCTAAGTTGGCAAGGTTGTCAGTTGAGCTTTGTCCTAAGTGAGATTTCAAAACGGATTTCACGGATCATATATACAGAAAGTCTCCATTCCGACTTAAAGTCCACTAAAACTTTACCACTGTCCGGTCTATAGTTAAGGGGCTAAGGTTCAGCGTGGTCATGCGCAGATCGTTCGTTAAATATTTGAGTTTTTTAATGACCTTTGTGCCAGTCGTGGTACACGTCTAAGGACGGTGACTTGCGGTAGCTTATATGAAAGTAAACTTGCGCTGCATCTACATCACTCAACTCTCTCGTCTTGGCCCGGTGTCAAGACCCAGATGAGGGAGTGTAACAGCGAGTAAGGTAGATACAATTTACCTCTGCTCTCAATGTTATCCAGTGCCAGTTACCGTCCCTTTATCATCCTGATATGGAGTGTATGGTTAAAATCGTCGGAATACGACGTTCAAACTGTCAGTATACCTCCAAGAATACCTATGCCTTTCGTAATCCTCGGACAGCAAGCCTGTGTCGCAAAAACCAGGTGCAGCCGCGGAAATGCTACATATGCTTTGTTTATGTTAGACGTTATGCGTATCACGCTCAAAATTGATATAACCCACGTTTCCACTTAGTAGAACTTTATTTTGAAGCTTAACCCATCTTTAACGAATATTCAAAAGTATGATTTGCACACTGACATTTTTAAATGGTTGATTTTCCAAGTGATACTGCCTTGAAGGTCTATTTGGTGTTTGTCTGGCTGACATTCCATGCATTATTACTAATTTGTTGATATTGCGTTAATGCACCAGATTTTGCTCCATTCTTGTAGATTCATTATATAATGTTGTAATGCGCATCCAGATCGACGTGGTGGTTGATACTGTTCGTGCCGGAGTGCCAAGCGATCGCCCGACAATTAGACCGATTTTTCATCTGCATCGCTCACAAGCCAGCTTTCTCCCTGTGGGCAGCACTATCACGTGTTAAAGATCCCGTACCTAAAAAGCAACAAAGCAATGTTATTTACCGCATTCCATGTGCAATTTGCTCTTGCGCTTACGTAGGCCATACAGGCCGACGTTTCGGGACCCGCATAAACGAACAAAAACTGGCCATCCGCCAACGAGATCCCTTGTCTCTCGTGTTTGCGCACGCCGTTGATTGCGACAACCGCTTGATATGGGAGGGACCTGAAGTGGTCGCCATGGCTGGCAACAAACAGGCACGCGAATTCCTCGAAGCTTGGCACTCCGGCACAAACATTATCAACCACCACGTCGATCTGGATGTGCATTACGAAGGTCTGCATGCACGGTCCACTGACTTGCGTCTACCTTAAAGCAACAACTGCTTATCCGTGCCCAGGCATAATGAACCACACTGACCCTGCATCTCCCGCAGCGTGACTTAATAAAGAAACTCTAGCACCCCTTCCCTCACATGCGACAGCTATCGTAACTCGATTTACGGTCCCCCAAAACCCCCATGGTGTCAGTCTGTCGATGTGACATCTGTGTTCCTAAACGCTCCAGCGTGACAATCCCAACTCTCACTTCTCATTTCGTCTAACGACGGGTTGGTGTAACCAACTTGAAAATTCATGAGTTAACCTCGATTTTCCGACGAACCTTCTTTCTTCATATATATATATATATATATATATATATATATATATATATATATATATATATATATATATATATATATATGATAGTGTGTGGCTCACCGATCTGCTTAAGGAACATTTATGTTCCGTTGTGCCCTGGAACTCAGACTAGAGCAATCACAGGCAGTCGCATAGCGACGTGTAGCATATGTTGATAATGTGGAACCGACAAAGACAAGGGAGACCGGAATGGCCATTTCTAGCTTATAGGCCGTCATCAGCCAGTCATACCCAATCCCAAGTGTGGGGGTTTTGCCCGGTATGAGCATCTTACACTAAAACAGGCATTCGACACAACTAAGGAGCTTAACATCACTGAACGGGAATAGATCCTGCAAGGCACATGACAGGGGCCGAGCATGTTAATATAGGAAGACTTCCGGGTAAGACACGTTTTTGGAAAGGCACGTAAATGGGGAAGCTATGTTTTTGTGGATTCAAAAATAATTTGCATGAAAACGCAATAACTTTGATAAGTCCACCGCAAGCTCTGATCAGGCAGCGATCCTCAGGGTAAAATTCTGTGTCGTCATTTTTCTGGGAATTGCGCTTTGTAAACGTATACGCAGCCATGGTCACCAGTACAGAGACAGGCAGTTGATCTGCTGCTTAGCCATATTTATATTTAATATGAAGTATACGCACTATCCTTTAGCTGGAAGATTTTTGTAAGGATGGTTCCTTAATGGGACAAGGAAATAGGAGCACTCCTCCAGAGTCCTAGAACTCTACCTGCCCACAATTACAGGAAGGATAAATATTTTCGTTCCCGGCCTTTAAACCAACCCTGACGTAAACCTGAAGTAAAGTCCAAATCGAAACCCTTTACCAACCCTAAACTCCACGCCGTCAAATAAATGGCAGCCTAATCTTAACCCTAACCTTCAACGTCACTTAATGCCAACCTTAACCCCTACCTTCAAATTTAACCTAAGCATGCTGCCCTGGATTTTGGCGCAGACACATTTAGTACTGGAGGTTCCTATTCTCATGTCCTGTCAAGGGGGGTGGAGCACATAAGTCCTCCTTAAGGTTTTATGTATGGAAGAAGCCCTTGGTATAATATCCACAGAACCAAAAATGCAATAATATTAGGCCATTACATGCTGCGATCAAGAAGTCTCTTCTGATATCTTTAGGTGAGTTACAATTCGCACCGTTTTTTAAAGGAATATTTTCCTTTTCAAAAATCACCATCTGAAATAGGTGCATAATGCCTCGTCCATTCAGTATATCGTTATATTTATATGGAATAACCGAGGTAGTTTGCATTCCGAGATGATAAATACACAAAGAGGGTACGTAGGAAAAGTCGAGTTTTACGAGTAAGGGACATATTTTCTTTTCGTTTGCATTCAGGTATACAAATAATTCAGGTGATAATGGATTGTTTGAGGTCAATCATCTATGTGATTTTATTTGTGAACATTACATTTATCTACACGGCAGTTGGTCTGACGGGTCAAAATTATAGCGAGAAAACGTTTGTTTTCTGTAAATTATTTGCAGCCTATTAGTTGATGTAAGCTTTGCTATTGCCACCAACGTACCCAAAGGTAGATGCCATATTGAATTCTGTAAATTACGCGAATCCATCAAATAAGTTTACGTTGGCTCGGATGTTTCGCTGCGTTTCTTAGAAAGCCAGCTAAGTGGAAGTCCACACAGTAGTATCTTTGGAAAGAAAGCATGATATGGACCACATATGAACTTCGGTAGTTTTAAATCCTTACAAAGAAAACGGAAACTCGTCGGTTCGCCGACAGGAGCCGCGCAAAACTTGGCCTTAGCCTCTCAAAAACTCATAGCCAATCAAACTGCCTCAGCTCGCTGATTGGCTGCAGGCGACAGAGGACACATGGTTTGGGTCAACTAATCGAAGTCACGCTGAACAAACTGACCTGCAGAGACAGCTGGCGGCAACTGCTTGCAGAACGCCTTGTAGGTTCTCTTTGCCTCAGTAAAAGCTTACCCAATTTAATTAGTCTTCCCTGACTTCTGATTTTGGAAACAATGTGATCGACTTCACAAGTTCAATGTTGGTGAACCCGACCGAACGTCAATATTCTTTAATATCTTCGATATAGGCAGGCGTTGACAACGGAGTGTGTTCCGCCAGAAGTTTAGCCCATTTTGGCACCTGCTTCTTACTGTCTTACGGCCGCACAACTCGCTCGAATGGCCCAAAAGCTAATGAAGATACCCGGCATTCGCTAATATAATCTTGCCCTCATATCATAAAATTATCCCGACAGGCGATATAGATTCACTGCCACAGGGTATTTTTAGAGAAACGACACCCTCCTAAGCATTCTTACGTCTGTTTGTCACTTCGTTACCTTTAAGAGTTGAAGGTCGCTAAAAGTCGAGAACGTTCTCAACTAACGCACTAACAATATTACGTGGCAAGTAAACAATCAGCTGCCGTGATATCGCACTGCAATCAAGAGAATACATTTATATGTGAATCTTCTCAAGATACACGTCATGCATGATCACACTGTTCCATCTAATACTAGAAGTTGACGTTAACTGTACAGCAAAAACCTCAGACGCGTCGGGATAAAACCCAGACAAGATTCTTTAATAAGATCGTTGAAAAAGCCCATTTATAATATTGTTTTGAACTGTACTGTGACATAAAAAAATGTTTTCGTGAAAGTGCTGCATGAGTTGTCTTACTGAAACAGTTGACCGCTAAATGAAGAACGTCAACGAAATCTCAGTGCTAATCTAAACGTCGGGATTATTTTCCATTTTGTGAAAATTGACTTTGGCTGTTCATTTGGCTCCATTCTCGCCCCATCGCTTAATTTATTTATCCAAAATACGCCAATAAACAGCCATCCGGTACACCGTATTTTCAAGGAGAAAGGGAATATTGAAGATGATCTGGATTTGAATTTAAAATTTTTCTTAATTTCCTACAAATGTAAAACAGGTTATATCTCGCAGTTTGCGTAGGTTTGTTGGTTAAATGCTAATTTCAGTTTATCGTTAACCCTTAGGAGATATTTTTCCAAGATTATTCTTTTTATTGATTTTTCGGTCTCTATGAACGAATGCGAAAGACGTTTGATAGTTAAGTTTAGGCATTGTGCAGGATTTCCAGCGTTTCGGTGCAGATATCTTAAGCATTGATCAATAAATACAAGCCGATATTCTCAGCCAATAAGCCTTCGACGCTATTTCTCCACCAAACTAAAACCTACATATATATATATATATTCTCCTTACCAATGCGCTCCATTTTTATATCACAAAGTAAGCTCACTCTCGGGGAGTCACTCACAGATTAGAATTATGCTAACCGTTCGCCACCATTGTTGAGTTTTGGTACCCAGGAAAGCAATAGGAAAACGTGTCCATGACAAGGACAGAAAACTCTTCACTGAGCTGGTTACCGTTTACGCGTACTCCTCATCAGACGGGTCCGAATTATAGCGAGAATACATTTGCATTCGATAAATTCTTGGCAGCCTGACAGGCTCGAAGAGGAGGAGGAGTTAAGGACCAGCTTCATGAGAACGGGCATCCTGACAGATGCATGCAAAAGGATATTTTCAATTGACTTGAAAATTAAAGGCATTGGTAGCACTGCCGTAGAAAGTATATCATAGGATGGCTCCGACAAGAGCACAAAATATCACGATCTTCTCCCGATGAATTCACTTTCCCAAGCAAAGTATTACCCTTACTCTTAATTTAGTGGCAGTGCGTCTAATGCTTGCTTCCGTTCCGCAGTATATGATCTTAACGATAAAACATATCTTAATCATCGCATATTCACTAGCTCATCTAAAACCAGTGCAAAGGCATCCACCGTAACATAAATTCATAATATGCGATCCCAAAGAAAATGACAAATAAGTAATTCAAGTACTCTGATCATTGAGAAGAGACACAATTCCTTGGAAAAATGGAAAATGTTGAAATAGTGAACATTTTTGTGACATGAGTTTACGCACGTTTTCGAGGCACATGATTTTTTACGTGCAAGTAAGTGACTAAGAAAGACGGTAAAAGCACTTTTACATTTTCGATGTAGAATATGTATTTCGTGACGTTTGGCAGAACGTCGGGTGTGTTTTGTCTGGTACTAAGGTAGGATACTTGTCGAAAGAAACCGATATTTATTTTGCTGAGAGCGGCACCTACTGACCAACCGCTCAGGCTAACCAGATGCAATGCGAAACGTACCATTTTGTGTCCATCATGAGAGCATTTCTACTGACATTAAGGTTCTATTTGGTGTTTGTCTGGCTGAAATTCCATGCATTATTACTAATTTGTTGATATTGCGTTAATGCACCTGATTTTTGCTCCATTCCTGTAGATTCTCTATAAAATGTTGCAATGCGCCTCCAGATCGACGTGGTGGTTGATACTGTTTGTGCCGGAGTGCCAAGCCATCGCCCGACAATTAGAACGATTTGACATCTGCATCGCTCACAAGCCAGCTTCCTTCCTGTAGGGCAGCACTATCACGTGTTAAGGATCCCGAACCTTAGGAGCAACAAAACCAATTTTTATTAACCGCATTCCATGTGCAATTTGCTCTTGCGCTTACGTAGGCCATTCAGGCCGACGCCTCGGGACCCGCAAACTGGCCATCCGCCGACGAGATCCCTTGTCTCTCGTGTTCGCGCATGTCGTTGATTGCGACAACCGCTTCAATTGGAAGGGAACTGAAGTGGTCGCCATGGCTGGCGACAAACAGGTACGCAAATTCCTCGAAACTTGGCACTACTGCACAAAACGGTATCAACCACCACGTCGATCTGGATGCGCATTACGAAGGTCTTCGTGCAAGTTCCACTGACTTGCGCCCACCTTAAAGCAACAACTGCTTATCCGTGCCCAGCCAAGTGTAACCTCACCGACTCTGCATCTCCCGCCACGTGACTCACTATCAAAAATCTAGCACCCTCCCCTCACATGCGACAGCTATCGTAACACGATTAACGGCTCCCCAAAAACCACCATGGCATCAGTCTGTCGATGTGACATCTGTGTTCCTAAACCCTCCAGCGTGACAATCCCGACTCTCACTTCTCATTCCGTCTGACGACGGGTTGGTTTTAATCAACTTGAAAATTAATGAGTAAACCTCGATTTTTCCGACGAAATTTCTTTCTTCATATGTATGCTTTATATATATATATATATATATATATATATATATATATATATATATATATATATATATATATATATATATGATAGT
>WEDG01003175.1:0-20228 GCA_017591395.1 Schistocephalus solidus
CCGTAGGGCTTCAGTAAATGGTAGAGCGTTCGACCCGCAAATGCCGTGCTGTCGCGGGTTCGAACTCAGGTGCCATTAATTTGGATTTGGTATGATTCCGGCCGGAGATTTGCCATAGTTTGAGTTTTGTCATTCAAGCCTTTGTCTTTGTCGGTTTCCAATTATCCATCATATGCTACACGTCGCTATGCGACCGCCTGCGAGGGCTCTAGTCTGAGCTCCAGGGCACAACGGAACATACATGTTCCTTAAGCAGATCGGTGAGCCCCACACTATCATCATATTCCCGATCACAACCGACAAAAACAACGAGCCCGTGGCTCAATGGTAGAGCGTTCGACTCAAATACCAAAGGTCGCGGGTTCGAATCCCAGGTGTGCTCACACTTGGGATTGGGTATGACTGGCTGATGACGGCTAATAAGCCAGAAATGGCCATTCCGGTCTCCCTTTGTCTTTGTCGGTTCCATTCCATCATATGCTACATGTCGCTATGCGACCGCCTGCGAGGGCTCTGAGTCTGAGCTCCAGGGCACAACGGAACATGCATGTTCCTTTAAGCAGATCGGTGAGCCCACACACTATCATCATATTCCCGATCGCAACCGACAAAACAACGAGCCCGTGGCTCAATGGTAGAGCGTTCGACTCAAATACCAAAGGTTGCGGGTTCGAATCCCAGGTGTGCCACACTTGGGATTGGGTATGACTGGCTGATGACGGCTAATAAGCCAGAAATGGCCATTCCGGTCTCCCTTGTCTTTGTCGGTTCACATTCTCATCATATGCTACTTGTCGCTATGCGACCGCCTGCAAAAGCTCTAGTCTGAGCTCCAGGGCACAACGGAACATACATGTTCCTTTAAGCAGATCGGTGAGCCCACACACTATCATCATATTCCCCGATCGCAAACCGACAAAAACAACGAGCCCGTGGCTCAATGGTAGAGCGTTTCGACTCAAATACCAAAGGTTGCGGGTTCGAATCCCAGGTGCTGCTACACTTGGGATTTGGGTATGACTGGCTGATGACGGCTAATAAGCCAGAAATGGCCATTCCGGTCTCCCTTTGTCTTTGTCGGTTCCATTATCATCATATGCTACACTGTCGCTATGCGACCGCCTGCGAGGGCTCTAGTCTGAGTCTCAGGGCACAACGGAACATGCATGTTCCTTAAGCAGATCGGTGAGCCCACAAACTATCATCATATTCCCGATCGCAACCGAAAAAGCAACGAGCCCGTGGCTCAATGGTAGAGCGATTCGACTCAAATACCAAAGGTTTGCAGGTTCGAATCCCAGGTGTTCCACACTTGGGATTGGGTATGACTGGTTTGATGACGGCTAATAAGCCAGAAATGGCCATTCCGGTCTCCCTTGTCTTTGTCGGTTCACATTACCATCATATGCTACACGTCGCTATGCGACTGCCTGCGAGGGCTCTTGTCTGAGCTCCAGGGCACAACGGAACATAAATGTTCCTTAAGCAGATCGGTGAGCCCAAACACTATCATCATATTCCTGATCGCGACCGAAAAAGCAACGAGCCCGTGGCCATATGGTAGTGCGTTAGACTCAATTAACAAAGGTCGCGGGTTCGAATCCCAGTTGCTCCACACTTGGGATTAGGTGTGACTGGCTGATGACGGTTTATAAGCCAGAAATGTCCATTCTGGTCTCCCTTGTCTTTGTCGGTTCCACATTATCAACATATGCTACACATCGCTATGCGACTGCCTGCGAGGGCTCTTGTCTGATTTCCAGGGGTCTACGGAACATAAATGTTTCTTAAGCAGATCGGTAAGACGCACACTATCATCATATTCCTGATCGCAACCGAAAAAATCAACGAGCCCGTGGCTATATGGTAGTGCGTTAGACTCAATTACCAGATGTCGTGGGTTCGAATCCCGGGTGCTCCACACTTGGGATTAGGTATCACTGGCTGATGACGGCTAATAATCCAGACATGGCCATTCCGGTCTCCCTTGTCTTTGTCGGTTCCACATTATCAACATATGCTACACATCGCCATGTGACTGCCTGCGAGGGCTCTAATCTGATTTCCAGGGCACTACGGAACATAAATGTTCCTTAAGCAGATCGGTGAGCAACACACTATCATCATATTTCCGATCGCAACCAACAAAGCAAAGAGCCCGTGGCTTAATGGTAGTGCGTTCGACTCAATTACCAAAGGTCGTGGGCTCGAATCTCAGATGTTCCACACTTGGGATTGGGTGTGACTGGCTGATGACGGTTAATAAGCCAGAAATGGCCATTCAGGTCTCCTTGTCTTTGTCGGTTCCACATTATCAATATATGCTACACATCGCTATGCGAATGCCTGTGAGGGCTCTAGACTGAGTTCCAGGGCACTACGGAACATAAATGTTCCTTAGGTAGATCGGAGAGCCACACACTTTCATCATATTACCGATCACAACCGGCAAAGCAACAAGCCCATGGCTCAAAGGTAGAGCGTTGACTAAATTACCAAAGGTCACGGGTTCGAATCCCAGGTGTTCCACTCTTGGGATTAGGTATGACTAACTGACGACGGCTAATAAGCAAGTAATGGCCATTCCGGTCTCCCATGTCTTTGTCGGTTCCACATTATCAACATATGCTACATATCGCTATGCGACTGCCTGCGAGGGCTCTTGTCTGATTTCCAGGGCACTACGGAACATAAATGTTCCTTAAGTAGATCGATGAGCCACACACTTTCATTATATTCCCGATCACAACCGAAAAAATCAACGAGCCCGTGGCTATATGGTAGTGCGTTAGATTAAATTACCAGATGTCGTGGGTTCGAATCCCGGGTGCCCCACACTTGGGATTAGGTATGACTGGCTGATTACGGCTAATAAGCCAGAAATGGCCATTCAGGTCTCCCTTGTCTTTGTCGGTTCCACATTATCAACATATGCTACACGTCGCTATGCGACTGCCTGCGAGGGCTCTAGTCTGAGTTCCAGGGCACTACGGAACATAAATGTTCCTTAGGTAGATCGGTGAGCCCACACTATCATCATATTCCCGATCGCAACCGACAAAGCCACGAGCCCGTGGCTCAAAAGGTAGAGCGTTCAACTAAATTACCAAAGGTCACGGGTTCGAATCCCAGGTGTTCCAATCTTGGGAATTGGGTATGACTGGCTGATGACGGCTAATAAGCAAGTTATGGCCATTCCGGTCTCCCTTGTCTTTGTCGGTTCCACATTATCAACATATGCTACTAGTCGCTATGCGACAGCCTGCGTAGGGCCTCTAGTCTGAGTTTCCAGGTTACTACGGAACATAAATGTTCCTTACGCAGATCGATGAGCCACACACTTCATTATATTCCCGATCACAACCGACAATGAACGAGCCCGTGGCTCAATGGCTAGAGCATTCGACTCAATTACAGAATGTCGCGGGTTCGAATCCAAGGTTTTTCACACTTGGGATTAGGGTATGACTGGCTGATGACGGCTAATAATCCAGAAATGGCCATTCCGGTCTCCCTTGTCTTTATCGGTTCCACATTATCAACATATGCTACACATCGCTATGCGACTGCGTGCGAGGGCTCTAGTCTGATTTCCAGGGCACTACGGAACATAAATGTTCCTTAAGCAGATCGGTAAGCCACACACTATCATCATATTTCCGATCGCAACCAACAAAGCAAAGAGCCTGTGGCTCAATGGTAGTGCGTTCGACTCAATTACCAAAGGTCGTGGGGTCGAATCTCAGATGTTCCACACTTGGGATTGGGTGTGACTGGCTGATGACGGTTAATAAACCAGAAATGGCCATTCAGGTCTCCCTTGTCTTTGTCTGTTCCACATTATCAACATATGCTACACATCGCTATGCGACTGCCTGCGAGGGCTCTAGTCTGATTTCCAGAGCACTACGGAACATAAATGTTCCTTTAGCAGATCGGTAAGACGCACACAAAATCATCATATTCCTGATCGCAACCGAAAAAATCAACGAGCCCGTGGCTATATGGTAGTGCGTTAGACTCAATTAACAAAGGTCGCGGGTTCGAATCCCAGGTGTTCCACACTTGGGATTGGGTGTGACTGGCTGATGACGGTTAATAAACCAGAAATGGCCATTCAGGTCTCCTTGTCTTTGTCTGTTCCACATTATCAACATATGCTACACATCGCTATGCGACTGCCTGCGAGGGCTCTTGTCTGATTTCCAGGGGTCTACGGAACATAAATGTTTCTTAAGCAGATCGGTAAGACGCACACTATCATCATATTCCTGATCGCAACCGAAAAAATCAACGAGCCCGTGGCTATATGGTAGTGCGTTAGACTCAATTACCAGATGTCGTGGGTTCGAATCCCGGGTGCTCCACACTTGGGATTAGGTATCACTGGCTGATGACGGCTAATAATCCAGACATGGTTATTCCGGTCTCCCTTGTCTTTGTCGGTTCCACATTATCAACATATGCTACACATCGCTATGCGACTAACTGCGAGGGCTCTAATCTGATTTCCAGGGCACTACGGAACATAAATGTTCCTTAAGCAGATCGGTGAGCAACACACTATCATCATATTTCCGGATCGCAACCAACAAAGCAAAGAGCCCGTGGCTTAATGGTAGTGCGTTCGACTCAATTACCAAAGGTCGTGGGATCGAATCTCAGATGTTCCACACTTGGGATTGGGTGTGACTGGCTGATGACGGTTAATAAGCCAGAAATGGCCATTAAGGTCTCCTTGTCTTTGTCGGTTCCACATTATTAACAAATGCTACACATCGCTATGCGACTGCCTGCGAGGGCTCTAGTCTGAGTTCCAGGGCACTTTGGAACAGAAATGTTCCTTTAGCAGATCGGTGAGCAACACACTATCATCATATTTCCGATCGCAACCAACAAAAAAAAGAGCCCGTGCCTAAATGGTAGAGTTTTCGACTCAATTACCAAAGGTCGCGGAATCGAATCCCAGGTTTTTCACACTTGGGATTAGGTATGACTGGTTGATGACGGCTAATAATCCAGAAATGGCCTTTCCGGTCTCCCTTGTCTTTGTCGGTTTCACATTATCAACATATGCTACACGTCGCAATGCTACTGCCTGCGAGGGCTCTAGTCTGAGTTCCAGGGCACTTTGTAACAGAAATGCTCCTTAAGCAGATCGGTGAGCCACACACTATCATCAGATTTCCGATAGCAACCAACAAAGCAAAGCGCCCGTGGCTCAATGGTAGTGCGTTCGACTCAATTACCAAAGGTCGTGGGCTCGAATCTCAGATGTTCCACACTTGGGATTGGGTGTGACTGGCTGATGACGCCTAATAAGCCAGAAATGGCAATTCCGTTCGCCCTTGTCTTTGTCGGTTCCGTATTATCAACATATGCTACACGTCACTATGCTACTGCCTGCGAGGGCTCTAGTCTGATTTCCAGGGCACTACAAAAACATAAATGTTCCTTAAGCAGATCGGTAAGACACACACTATCATCATATTCCTAATCGCAACCGAAAAAATCAACGAGCCCGCTGCTATATGGTAATGCGTTAGACTCAATTACCAAAGGTCGCGGGTTCGATTCCCAGCTGCTCCACACTTGGGATTAGGTATGACTGTAAATTACGGCTGATAATTCAGAAATGGTCATTCCGGTCTCCATTGTCTTTGTCGGTTCCACATTAACAACATATGCTACAAGTCGCTATGCGACTGCCTGCGAGGGCTCTAGTCTGAGTTCCAGGGCACTACGGAACATAAATAATCCTTAGGTAGATCGGTGAGCAAATCACTTTCATCATATTCCCGAGCGCAGCCGGCAAAGCAAAGAGCCCGTGGCTCAATGGTAGAGTGTTCGAATCAATTACCAAAGGTTGCGGGTTCGAATCCCAGGTGCTCCACACTTGGGATTAGGTATGACTGGCTGATGACAGCTAATAAGCCGGAAATGGCCATTTCGGTCTCCCTTGTCTTTGTCGGTTCCACATTATAAACATATGCTCACGTCACTATGCGACTGCCTGCGAAGGCACTAGTCTGAGTTCCAGGGCACTTTGGAACAGAAATATTCCTTTAGCAGATCGGTGAGCCACACACTATCATCATATTTCCGATCGCAACCAACAAAGCAAAGAGCCCGTGGCTCAATGGTAGAGTTTTCGACTCAATTTCCAAAGGTCGCGGAATCGAATCCCAGGTTTTTCACACTTGGGATTAGGTATGACTCGTTGATGACGGCTAATAATCCAGAAATGGCCATTCCGGTCTCCCTTGTTTTTGTCGGTTCCACATTATCAACATATGCTACACGTCACTATGCTACTGCCTGCGAGGGCTCTAGTCTGATTTCCAGGGCACTACGGAACATAAATGTTCCTTAAGCAGATCGGTAAGACACACACTATCATCATATTCCTGATCGCAACCGAAAAAATCAACGAGCCCGCTGCTATATGGTAGTGCGTTAGACTCAATTACCAAAGGTCGCGGGTTCGATTCCCAGCTGCTCCACACTTGGGATTAGGTATGACTGTCAAATTACGGCTGATAATCCAGAAATGGCCATTCCGGTCTCCATTGTCTTTGTCGGTTCCACATTATCAACATATGCTATAAGTCGCTATGCGACTGCCTGCAAGGGCTCTAGTCTGAGTTCCAGGGCACAACGGAACATAAATAATCCTAAGGTAGATCGGTGAGCCAATCACTTTCATCATATTCCCGAGCGCAGCCGGCAAAGCAAAGAGCCCGTGGCTCAATGGTAGAGTGTTCGACTCAATTACCAATGGTTGCGGGTTCGAATCACAGGTGCTCCACCCTGGATTAGGTATGACTGGCTGATGACAGCTAATAAGCCAGAAATGGCCATTTCGGTCTCCCTTGTCTTTGTCGGTTCCACATTATCAACATATGCTACACGTCACTATGCTACTGCCTGCGAGGGCTCTAGTCTGATTTCCAGGGCACTACGGAACATAAATGTTCCTTAAGCAGATCGGTAAGACACACACTATCATCATATTCCTAATCGCAACCGAAAAAATCAACGAGCCCGCTGCTATATGGTAGTGCGTTAGACTCAATTACCAAAGGTCGCGGGTTCGATTCCCAGCTGCTCCACACTTGGGATTGGGTATGACTGGCTGATGACGGCTGATAAGACCAGAAATGGCCATTCCGGTCTCCATTGTCTTTGTCGGTTCCACATTATCAACATATGCTACAAGTCGCTATGCGACTGCCTGCGAGGGCTCTAGTCTGAGTTCAGGGCACTACGGAACATAAATGTTCCTTAGGTAGATCGGTGAGCCACACACTTTCATCATATTCCCGAGCGCAACCGGCAAAGCAAAGAGCCCGTGGCTCAATGGTAGAGTGTTCGAATCAATTACCAAAGGTCGCGGGTTCGAATCCCAGGTGCTCCACACTTGGGATTAGGTATGACTGGCTGATGACGGCTAATAAGCCAGAAATGGCCATTCCGGTCTCCCTTGTCTTTGTCGGTTCCACATTATCAACATATGCTCACGTCACTATGCGACTGCCTGCGAAGGCACTAGTCTGAGTTCCAGGGCACTTTGGAACAGAAATATTCCTTTAGCAGATCGGTGAGCCACACACTATCATCATATTTCCGATCGCAACCAACAAAGCAAAGAGCCCGTGGCTCAATGGTAGAGCGTTCGACTCAATTACCAAAGGTCGCGGGCTCGAATCCCAGGTTTTTCACACTTGGGATTAGGTATGACTGGTTGATGACGGCTAATAATCCAGAAATGGCCATTCCGGTCTCCCTTGTCTTTGTCGGTTCCACATTATCAACATATGCTACACGTCACTATGCGACTGCCTGCGAGGGCTCTAGTCTGAGTTCCAGGGCACTACGGAACATAAATGTTCCTTTAAGCAGATCGGTGAGCCACACACTATCATCAGATTTCCCGATCGCAACCGACAAAGCAAACGAGCCCGTGGCTCAATGGTAGTGCGTTCGACTCAATTACCAAAGGTCGTGGGCTCGAATCTCAGATGTTCCACACTTGGGATTGGGTGTGACTGGCTGATGACGGCTAATAAGCAAGTAATGGCCATTCCGGTCTCCCTTGTCTTTGTCGGTTCCACATTATCAACATATGCTACACGTCGCTATGCTACTGCCTGCGAGGGCTCTAGTCTGAGTTCCAGGGCACTACGGAACATAAATGTTCCTTAAGCAGATCGGTGAGCCACACACTATCATCATATTCCTGATCGCAACCGAAAAAATCAACGAGCCCGTGGCTATATGGTAGTGCGTTAGACTCAATTACCAAAGGTCGCGGGTTCGAATCCCAGGTGCTCCACACTTGGGATTAGGGTATGACTGGCTGATGACGGCTAATAGTCCAGAAATGGCCATTCCGGTCTCCATTGTCTTTGTCGGTTCCACATTATCAACATATGCTACACGTCGCTATGCGACTGCCTGCAAGGAGCTCTAGTCTGAGTTCCAGGGCACAACGGAACATAAATGTTCCTCTAAGGCAGATCGGTGAGCCACACACTATCATCATATTCCCGATCGCAGCCGACAAAAGCAAAGAACCCGTGGCTCAATGGTAGAGTGTTCGACTCAATTACCAATGGTCGCGGGTTCGAATCCCAGGTGTTCCACACTTGGGATTGGGTATGACTGGCTGATGACGGCTAATAAGCCAGAAATGGCCATTCCGGTCTCCCTTGTCTTTGTCGGTTCCACATTATCAACATATGCTCACGTCACTATGCGACTGCCCTGCGAGGGCTCTAGTCTGAGTTCCAGGGCACTACGGAACATAAATGTTCCTTAAGCAGATCGGTGAGCCACACACTATCATCATATTTCCCGATCGCAACCAACAAAGCAAAGAGCCCGTGGCTCAATGGTAGAGCGTTCGACTCAATTACCAAAGGTCGCGGGTTCGAATCCCAGGTTTTTCACACTTGGGATTGGGTATGACTGGCTGATGACGGTTAATAAACCAGAAATGGCCATTCCGGTCTCCCTTGTCTTTGTCGGTTCCACATTATCAACATATGCTACACGTCACTATGCGACTGCCTGCGAGGGCTCTAGTCTGAGTTCCAGGGCACTACGGAACATAAATGTTCCTTAAGCAGATCGGTGAGCCACACACTATCATCATATTCCCGATCGCAACCGACAAAGCAACGTTCCCGTGGCTCAATGGTAGAGCGTTCGACTCAATTACCAAAGGTCGTGGGCTCGAATCTCAGGTGTTCCACACTTGGGATTGGGTGTGACTGGCTGATGACGGTTAATAAGCCAGAAATGGCCATTCAGGTCTCCCTTGTCTTTGTCGGTTCCACCTTATCAACATATGCTACACATCACTATGCGACTGCCTGCGAGGGCTCTAGTCTGATTTCCAGGGCACTACGGAACATAAATGTTCCTTAAGTAGATCGATGAGCCACACACTTTCATTATATTCCCGATCGCAACCGACAAAGATATGAGCTCATGGCTCAATATTAGAGCATTCAACTCAATTACAGAAGGTCGCGGGTTCGAATCCCAGGTTTTTCACACTTGGGATTAGGTATGACTGGCTGAATACGGTTAATAATCCAGAAATGGCCATTCAGGTCTCCCTTGTCTTTGTCGGTTCCACATTATCAACATATGCTACACGTCGCTATGCGACTGCCTGCGAGGGCTCTAGTCTGAGTTCCAGGGCACTACGAAACATAAATGTGCCTTAGGTAGATCGGTGAGCCACACACTTTCACCATGTTCCCGATCGCAACCGGCAAAACAACGAGCCCGTGGCTCAATGGTAGAGCGTTTGACTAAATTACCGAAGGTCGCGGGTTCAAATCTCAGGTGTTCCACACTTGGGATTGGGCATGACTGACTGATGACGCCTAATAAGCCAGAAATGGCAATTCCGTTCGCCCTTGTCTTTGTCGGTTCCGTATTATCAACATATGCTTCACGTCACAATGCTACTGCCTGCGAGGGCTCTAGTCTGAGTTCCAGGGCACTTTGTAACAGAAATGCTCCTTTAGCAGATCGGTAAGACACACACTTTCATCATATTCCCGATCGCAACCGGCAAAGCAACGAGCCCGTGGCTCAATGGTAGAGCGTTCAACTAAATTACCAAAGGTCACGGGTTCGAATCCCAGGTGTTCCACTCTTAGAATTAGGTATGACTAACTGACGACGGCTAATAAGCACGAAATGGCCATTCCGGTCTCCCTTGTCTTTGTCGGTTCCACATTATCAACATATGCTACTAGTCGCTATGCGACAACCTGCGCGGCCTCTAGGCTGATTTCCAGGGCACTACGGAACATAAATGTTCCTTAAGTAGATCGATGAGCCACACACTTTTATTATATTCCCGATCACAACCGACAAAGATATGAGCTCATGGCTCAATATTAGAGCGTTCAACTCAATTACTGAAGGTCGCGGGTTCGAATCCCAGGTTTTTCA
Source organism: Schistocephalus solidus (assembly GCA_017591395.1). NCBI lineage: Eukaryota > Metazoa > Platyhelminthes > Cestoda > Diphyllobothriidea > Diphyllobothriidae > Schistocephalus > Schistocephalus solidus. Next base: position 10,477 of record WEDG01003175.1, read on the forward strand.
CACTTGGGATTAGGTATGACTGGCTGAATACGGTTAATAATCCAGAAATGGCCATTCAGGTCTCCCTTGTCTTTGTCGGTTCCACATTATCAACATATGCTACACGTCGCTATGCGACTGCCTGCGAGGGCTCTAGTCTGAGTTCCAGGGCACTTTGTAACAGAAATGCTCCTTTAGCAGATCGGTAAGACACACACTTTCATCATATTCCCGATCGCAACCGGCAAAGCAACGAGCCCGTGGCTCAAAGGTAGAGCGTTCAACTAAATTACCAAAGGTCATGGGTTCGAATCCCAGGTGTTCCACTCTTAGAATTAGGTAGGACTAACTGACGACGGCTAATAAGCACGAAATGGCCATTCCGGTCTCCCTTGTCTTTGTCGGTTCCACATTATCAACATATGCTACTAGTCGCTATGCGACAACCTGCGTGGCCTCTATTCTGATTTCCAGGGCACTACGGAACATAAATGTTCCTTAAGTAGATCGATGAGCCACACACTTTCATTATATTCCCGATCGCAACCGACAAAGCAACGTTCCCGTGGCTCAATGGTAGAGCGTTTGACTAAATTACCGAAGGTCGCGGGTTCGAATCCCAGGTGTTCCACACTTGGGATTGGGCATGACTGTCTGATGACTCCTAATAAGCCAGAAATGGCAATTCCGATTTCGCCCTTGTCTTTGTCGGTTCCGCATTATCAACATATGCTACACGTCGCTATGCGACTGCCTGCGAGGGCTCTAGTCTGATTTCAGGGCACTACGGAACATAAATGTTCCTTTAGCAGATCGGTGAGGCACACACTATCATCATATTCCCGATCGCAACCGACAAAGCAACGAGCCCGTGGCTCAATGGTAGAGCGTTCAACTCGAATTACCAAAGGGTCGCGGGTTCGAATCCCAGGTGTTTCACACTTGGGATTGGGTATGACTGGCTGACGACGGCTAATAAGCCAGAAATGGCCATTCAGGTCTCCCTTGTCTTTGTCGGTTCCACATTATCAACATATGCTACACGTCGCTATGCGACTGCCTGCGAGGGCTCTAGTCTGATTTCAGGGCACTACGGAACATAAATGCTCCTTTAAGCAGATCGATGAGCCACACACTATCATTATATTCACCGATCGCAACCGACAAAAGCAACGAGCCCGTGGCTCAATGGTAGAGCGTTTGACTAAATTACCGAAGGTCACGGGTTCGAATCCCAGGTGTTCCACACTTGGGATTGGGTATGACTAACTGCTGACGGCTAATAAGCCAGAAATGGCCATTCCGGTCTCCCTTGTCTTTGTCGGTTCCACATTATCAACATATGCTACACGTCGCTATGCGACTGCCTGCGAGGGCTCTAGTCTGCGTTTCATGGTACTACGGAACATAAATGTTCCTTAAGCAGATCGGTGAGCCACACACTATCATCATATTCCTGATCGCAACCGAAAAACAACGAGCCCGTGGCTCAATGGTAGAGCGTTCGACTCAATTACCAAAGGTCGCGGGTTCGAATCCCAGGTGTTCCACTCTTAGAATTAGGGTATGACTGGCTTGACGACGGCTAATAAGCAAGTAATGGCCATTCCGGTCTCCCTTGTTTTTGTCGGTTCCACATTATCAACATATGCTACTAGTCGCTATGCGACAACCTGCGATGGCCTCTATTCTGATTTCAGGGCACTACGGAACATAAATGTTCCTTTAAGTAGATCGATGAGCCACACACTATCATCATATTCCCGATCGCAACCGACAAAGACCAACGAGCTCATGGCTCAATGATAGAGCGTTCAACTCAATTACAGAAGGTCGCGGGTTCGAATCCCAGGTTTTTCACACTTGGGATTAGGTATGACTGGCTGATGACGGCTAATAATCCAGAAATGGCCATTCAGGTCTCCCTTGTCTTTGTCGGTTCCACATTATCAACATATGCTACACATCGCTATGCGACTGCCTGCGAGGGCGCTAGTCTGAGTTCAGGGCACTACGGAACATAAATGTTCCTTTAAGCAGATCGGTGAGCCACACACTATCATCATATTTCCCGATCGCAACCAACAAAAGCAACGAGCCCGTGGCTCCAATGGTGAGTGCGTTCGACTCAAATTACCAAAGGTCGCGGGTACGAATCGCAGGTGTTCCACACTTGGGATTGGGCATGACTGGCTGATGACGCCTAATAAGCCAGAAATGGCAATTCCGTTCTCCCTTGTCTTTGTCGGTTCCGTATTATCAACATATGCTACACGTCACAATGCTACTGCCTGCGAGGCTCTAGTCTGAGTTTCCAGGGCACTATGGAACATAAATGCTCCTTTAGCAGATCGGTGGAGACACACACTTTCATCATATTCCGATCGCAACTGGCAAAGCAACGAGCCCGTGGCTCAATGGTAGAAAGCGTTCAACTAAATTACCAAAGGTCACGGGTTCGAATCCCAGGTGTTCCACTCTTAGAATTGGGTATGACTGGCTGATGACGGCTAATAAGCAGGTAATGGCCATTCCGGTCTCCCTTGTCTTTGTCGGTTCCACATTATCAACATATGCTACTAGTCGCTATGCGATAACCTGCGCGGCCTCTAGTCTGATTTCCAGGGCACTACGGAACATAAATGTTCCTTTAGCAGATCGGTGAGCCACACACTATCATCATATTCCCGATCGCAACCGACAAAACAACGGGCTGTGGCTCAATGGTAGAGCGTTCAACTCAATTACCAGAAGGTCGCGGGTTCGAATCCCAGGTTTTTCACACTTGGGATTGGGTATGACTGGCTGATGACGGCTAATAATCCAGAAATGGCCATTCCGGTCTCCCTTGTCTTTGTCGGTTCCACATTATCAACATATGCTACACGTCGCTATGCGACTGCCTGCGAGGGCTCTAGTCTGAGGTTAAGGGCACTATGGAACATAAATGTTCCTTTAGCAGATCGGTGAGTCAAGAACTATCATCATATTCCCGATCACAACCGACAAAACAACGAGCCGGTGGCTCAATGGTAGAGCGTTCGACTCAAATTACCAAAGGTCGCTGGGTTCGAATCCCAGGTGTTCCACACTTGGGATTGGGTATGACTGGCTGATGACGGCTAATAAGCCAGAAATGGCCATTCCGGTCTCCCTTGTCTTTGTCGGTTTCCACATTATCAACATATGCTACACGTCGCTATGCGACTGCCTGCGAGAGCTCTAGTCTGAGTTTCCAGGGCACTACGGAACATAAATGTTCCTTTAAAGCAGATCGGTGAGCCACACACTATCATCATATTCCCGATCGCAACCGACAAAAGCAACGAGCCCGTGGCTCAATGGTAGAGCATTCGACTCAATTACCAAAAGGTCGCGGGTTCGAATCCCAGGTGTTTCCACACTTGGGATTGGGTATGACTGGCTGTGACGGCAAATAAGCCAGAAATGGCCATTCCGGTCTCCCTTGTCTTTGTCGGTTCCACATTATCAACATATGCTACACGTCGCTATGCGACTGCCTGCGAGGGCTCTAGTCTGAGTTCCAGGGCACAACGGAACATAAATGTTCCTTTAAGCAGATCGGTGAGCCACACACTATCATCATATTCCCGATCGCAACCGACAAAAGCAACGAGCCCGTGGCTCAATGGTAGAGCGTTCGACTCAAATACCAAAGGTCGTCGGGTTAGAATCCCAGGTGTTTCCACACTTGGGATTGGGTATGACTGGCTGATGACGGCTAATAAGCCAGAAATGGCCATTCCGGTCTCCCTTGTCTTTGTCGGTTCCACATTATCAACATATGCTACGTCGCTATGCGACTGCCTGCGAGGGACTCTAGTCTGAGTTCAGGGCACTACGGAACATAAATGTTCCTTAAGCAGATCGGTGAGCCACACACTATCATCATATTTCCCGATCGCAACCGACAAAGCAACGAGCCCGTGGCTCAATGGTAGAGCGTTCGACTCAAATTACCAAAGGTCGCGGGTTCGAATCCCAGGTGTTCCACACTTAGGGATTGGGTATGACTGGCTGATGACGGCTAATAAGCCAGAAATGGCCATTCCGGTCTCCCTTGTCTTTGTCGGTTCCACATTATCAACATATGCTACACGTCGCTATGCGACTGCCTGCGAAGGGCTCTAGTCTGAGTTCAGGGCACAACGGAACATAAATGTTCCTTAAGCAGATCGGTGAGCACACACTATCATCATATTCCCAATCGCCAACCGACAAAGCAACGAGCCCGTGGCTCAATGGTAGAGCGTTCGACTCAATAACCAAAGGTCGCGGGTTCGAATCCCAGGTGTTCCACACTTGGGATTGGGTATGACTGGCTGATGACGGCTTATAAGCCAGAAATGGGCATTCCGCTCTACTTTGTCTTTGTCGGTTCCACATTATCAACATATGCTACACGTCGCTATGCGACTGCCTGCGAAGGGCTCTAGTCTGAGTTCAGGGCACTACGGAACATAAATGTTCCTTAAGCAGATCAGTGAGCCACACACTATCATCATATTCCCGATCGCAACCGGCAAAACCAACGAGCCCGTGGCTCAATGGTAGAAAGCGTTCGACTCAAATACCAAAGGTCGCGGGTTCGAATCCCAGGTGTTTCCACACTTGAGGATTGGGTATGCCTGGCTGATGACGGCTAATAAGCCAGAAATGGCCATTCCGGTCTCCCTTGTCTTTGTCGGTTCCATATTATCAACATATGCTACACGTCGCTTTGCGACTGCCTGCGAGAGCTCTAGTCTGAGTTCAGGGCACTACGGAACATAAATGTTCCTTAAGCAGATCGGTGAGCCACACACTATCATCATATTCCCGATCGCAACGAGCAAATCAACGAGCCCGTGGCTCAATGGTCGAAACGTTCGACTCAAATTACCAAAGGTCGCGGGTTTCGAATCCCAGGTGTTCCACACTTGGGATTGGGTATGACTGGCTGATGACGGCTAATAAGCCAGAAATGGCCATTCCGGTCTCCCTTGTCTTTTGTCGGTTCCACATTATCAGCATATGCTACACGTCGCTATGCGACCGCCTGTGAGGAGCTCTAGTCTGAGTTTCAGGGCACAACGGAACATAAATGTTCCTTAAGCACATCGGTGAGCCAAACATTATCATCATATTCCCTGATCGCAGCCGACAAAAGCAACGAGCCCGTGGCTCAATGGTAGAGCGTTCGACTCAAATACCAAAAGCTCTCGGGTTCGAATCCCAGAGTGTGCCACACTTGTGATTGGGTATGCCTGGCTGATGACGGCTAATAAAGCCAGAAATGGCCATTCCGGTCTCCCTTGTCTTCTGCGTTTCCACATTATCAACATATGCTACACGTCGCTATGCGACCGCCTGTGAGGAGCTCTAGTCTGAGTTCAGGGCACAACGGAACATAAATGTTCCTTAAGCAGATCGGTGAGCCACACATTATCCTCATATTCCCGATCGCAACCGACAAAAGCAACGAGCCCAGTGGCTCAATGGTGAGAGCGTTCGACTCAAATACCAAAGGTCGCGTGTTCGAATCCCAGGTGTTCCAAACTTGAGATTGGGTATGACTGGCTGATGACGGCAAATAAGACAGAAATGGCCATTCCGGTCTCTCTTGTCTTTTGTCGGTTCCACATTATCAACATATGCTCACGTCGCTATGCGACTCGCCTGTGAGAGCTCTTGTCAGAGTTCCAGGGCTCAACGGAACATAAATGTTCCTTAAGCAGATCGGTGGGTCACACATTATCATCATATTTCCGATCCCACCGACAGAAGCAACGAGCCCGTGGCTCAATGGTAGAGCGTTCGACTCAAATACCAAAGGTCTCGGGTTCGAATCCCAGGTGTTCCACACTTTGGGATTGGGTATGACTGGCTGATGACGGCAAATAAAGCCAGAAATGGCCATTCCGGTCTCCCTTTTCTTTGACGGTTCCACATTATCAACATATGCTACACGTCGCTATGCGACCGCCTGTGAGGAGCTCTGAGTCTGATTTCAGGGCACAACGGAACATAAATGTTCCTTAAGCAGATCGGTGAGCTACACATTATAATCATATTCCCAATCGCCAACGACAAAACAACGAGCCCGTGGCTCGAATGGTGAAACGTTCGACTCAATAACCAAAGGTCGCGGATTCGAATACCAGATGTTCCACACTTGAGATTGGGTATGACTGGCTGATGACGGCTAATAAGCATGAAATGGGCATTCCGGTCTCCTTTGTCTTTTCGGTTCCACATTATCAACATATGCTACACCTTGCTATGCGACCGCCTGTGTGGGCTGAAGTCTGAGTTCAGGGCACAACGGAACATAAATGTTCCTTAAGCACATCGGTGAGCCAAACATTATCTTTATATTCCTGATCGCCTTCGATAAATCAACGAGCACGTGGCTCAATGGTAGAGCGTTCGACTCAAATACCAAAGCTCTCCGGTTCGAATCCCAGGTGTGCCACACTTGTAATCGGGTATGCCTGGCTGATGATGGCTAATTTGCCAGAAATGGCCAATACTGTCTCCCTGGTCTTTATTTGTTCCACATTATCAACATATGCTACACGTCGCTATGCGACCGCCTGTGAGGGCTCGAGTCTAAGTTCCAGGGCACAACGGAACATACATATTCCTTAAGCACATCGGTGAGCCAAACATTATCATCATATTCCCGATTGCCACCGAAAAAGCAACGAGCCAGTGGCTCAATGGTAGAGCGTACGACTTAAATACCAAATGTCTCGCGCACGAATCCCAGGTGTTCCAAACTCGAGATTGGGTATGACTTGCTGCTGACGGCAAATAAGACAGAAATGGCCATTCAGGTCTCTCTTGTATTTGTCGGTTCCACATTATCAACATATGCTTCACGTCGCTATGCGATCGCCGTGAGTGCTCTTGTCAGAGTTCCAGGGCTCAACGGAACATAAATATTCCTTAAGCAGATCGGTGAGTCACACATTATCATCATATTTCAGATCCCACCGACAGAGAAACGAGCCCGTGGCTCAATGGTAGAGCGTTCGACTGAAATACCAAAGGTCTCGGGTTCGAATCCTAGGTGTTCCACACTTAAGATTGGGTTTGACTGGCTAATAACGGCAAATAAGCCAGAAATGGCCATTCCGGTCTCCCTTTTCTTTGATGGTTCAACATTATCAACATATGCTACACGTCGCTATGCGACCGCCTGTGAGGGCTCTGGTCTGATTTCCAGGGCACAACGGAACATAAATGTTCCTTAAGCAAATCGGTGAGCTACACATTATCATCATATTCCCAATCGCCAACGACAAAGCAACGAGCCCGTGGCTCAATGGTAGAGCGTTCGACTCAATAACCAAAGGTCGCGGATTCGAATACCAGATGTTCCACACTTGAGATTGGGTATGACTGGCTGATGACGGCTAATAAGCATGAAATGGGCATTCCGGTCTCCTTTGTCTTTTTCGGTTCCACATTATCAACATATGCTACACCTTGCTATGCGACCGCCTGTGAGGGCTGAAGTCTGAGTTCCAGGGCACAACGGAACATAAATGTTCATTAAGCACATCGGTGAGCCAAACATTATCTTTATATTCCCTGATCGCCTTCGATAAATCCCAACGAGCACGTGGCTCCAATGGTAGAGCGTTCGACTCAAATATCAAAAGCTCTCGGGTTCGAATCCCAGGTGTGCCACACTTGTAATCGGGTATGCCTGGCTGATGATGGCTAATTTGCCAGAAATGGCCAATCCTGTCTCCCTGGTCTTTATTTGTTCCACATTATCAACATATGCTACACGTCGCTATGCGACCGCCTGTGAGGGCTATTGTCTTAGTTCCAGGGCTCAACGGAACATAAATATTCCTTAAGCAGATCTGTGAGTCACACATTATCATCATATTCCCGATCCCACCGACAGAGAAACGAGCCCGTGGCTCAATGGAAGAGCGTTCGACTGAAATACCAAAGGTCTCGAGTTCGAATCCTAGATGTTCCACACTTAAGATTGGGTTTGACTGGCTAATAACGGCAAATAAGCCAGAAATGGCCATTCCGGTCTCCCTTTTCTTTGACGGTTCAACATTATCAACATATGCTACACGTCGCTATGCGACCGCCTGTGAGGGCTCTGGTCTGATTTCCAGGGCACAAAGGAACATAAATGTTCTTTAAGCAAATCGGTGAGCTACACATTATCATCATATTCCCAATCGCCAACGACAAAGCAACGAGCCCGTGGCTCAATGGTAGAGCGTTCGACTCAATAACCAAAGGTCGCGGATTCGAATACCAGATGTTCCACACTTGAGATTGGGTATGACTGGCTGATGACGGCTAATAAGCATGAAATGGGCATTCCGGTCTCCTTTGTCTTTTTCGGTTCCACATTATCAACATATGCTACACCTTGCTATGCGACCGCCTGTGTGGGCTGAAGTCTGAGTTCCAGGGCACAACGGAACATAAATGTTCCTTAAGCACATCGGTGAGCCAAACATTATCTTTATATTCCTGATCGCCTTCGATAAATCAACGAGCACGTGGCTCAATGGTAGAGCGTTCGACTCAAATACCAAAGCTCTCGGGTTCGAATCCCAGGTGTGCCACACTTGTAATCGGGTATGCCTGGCTGATGATGGCTAATTTGCCAGAAATGGCCAATCCTGTCTCCCTGGTCTTTATTTGTTCCACATTATCAACATATGCTACACGTCGCTATGCGACCGCCTGTGAGGGCTATTGTCTTAGTTCCAGGGCAAAACGGAACATAAATGTTCCTTAAGCAAATCGGTGAGCTACACATTATCATCATATTCCCAATCGCCAACGACAAAGCAACGAGCCCGTGGCTCAATGGTAGAGCGTTCGACTCAATAACCAAAGGTCGCGGATTCGAATACCAGATGTTCCACACTTGAGATTGGGTATGACTGGCTGATGACGGCTAATAAGCATGAAATGGGCATTCCGGTCTCCTTTGTCTTTTTCGGTTCCACATTATCAACATATGCTACACCTTGCTATGCGACCGCCTGTGTGGGCTGAAGTCTGAGTTCCAGGGCACAACGGAACATAAATGTTCCTTAAGCACATCGGTGAGCCAAACATTATCTTTATATTCCTGATCGCCTTCGATAAATCAACGAGCACGTGGCTCAATGGTAGAGCGTTCGACTCAAATACCAAAGCTCTCGGGTTCGAATCCCAGGTGTGCCACACTTGTAATCGGGTATGCCTGGCTGATGATGGCTAATTTGCCAGAAATGGCCAATCCTGTCTCCCTGGTCTTTATTTGTTCCACATTATCAACATATGCTACACGTCGCTATGCGACCGCCTGTGAGGGCTCGAGTCTAAGTTCCCAGGGCACAACGGAACATAAATATTCCTTAAGCAGATCGGTGAGCCAAACATTATCATCATATTCCCAATCGCCAACGACAAAGCAACGAGCCCGTGGCTCAATGGTAGAGCGTTCGACTCAATAACCAAAGGTCGCGGATTCGAATACCAGATGTTCCACACTTGAGATTGGGTATGACTGGCTGATGACGGCTAATAAGCATGAAATGGGCATTCCGGTCTCCTTTGTCTTTTTCGGTTCCACATTATCAACATATGCTACACCTTGCTATGCGACCGCCTGTGTGGGCTGAAGTCTGAGTTCCAGGGCACAACGGAACATAAATGTTCCTTAAGCACATCGGTGAGCCAAACATTATCTTTATATTCCTGATCGCCTTCGATAAATCCAACGAGCACGTGGC
>WEDG01003176.1:0-11056 GCA_017591395.1 Schistocephalus solidus
CCGCTACGTATTGCTTAGTCTGCGGATTGCGAGCAACGCTGCGCTTCACTATTATTTTAAACCACCTACCCATACTTAAGAAACATTTGAATGTGGGATTCACCTAATTTATGAGGACTGTCAGATATCCTGGGAACAGAACAACATGGTGAAACTAATAAAGATTACATGGTGTCTGTTATTGAAAAGGATGTTTTACCTTAACTGTCCTTCAGGAAGATAAACCAGCAAACTGCTCAGTGGATAAATCCTGAATTGCAGGCTCTTTCGAAAAGAAATCGTCGTTTCTTGATAGGTTAGAGACAAAATTGTCTTTATGTCAATTTTACGGAAGGAGGTTTTAACGCAACGTTTGTAAAATGTGAGGTTGCGAGGATTTCGAGCTAAACATACCGCAAAATCATTGGGAACACCCTCAAAATGCTTTTATATTATGGTATATACAGGCACAAAGAGAATCGTGGTATGATACCCGCCCTTAGGTCTGCAGACGGGAAAAACTGGAGACCTGACACTATGTTAAAGCATCCTCTTTCCAAATTCTTCCAGACAGCTCTTCACCAGGAGAGCCCAATAATTTCGCTTGCTGCCCTCAAACAGTTTGTCAACCAATGTTCCCCTTTCATCTACCTCCTCCTCATCCACAACGAGGACCCAACGCAGACTTTCAACCGACCGTAGTGAAAACCAGAAATTCGTGGCAAAACCAGCCAAGTCGCCTGGGCCGGATAGAATTCCGCATTAGCCCCAAGAACTGGCGAATGAACTGTGTATTCATTCAACCATCTCCAAAAGTCCCTCTGGAAATAAGCCATTCCGGAAGAAATGGAAACGCTAATCCATCGATCTATGCGTCCACGATTTGAACGCAGGAAAATTCACCGCCCCGTCAGTCAACCCCATGCAATGGGAGCCGCACATCAAATACATTTGTGCGCCATCTGGAAAACCAAAACCTACACCTGGCCTCGTCCAACGCCCCAACGTACCTATCAGCTCCTCCAGTCGCATCGAGGACAAAATACGGTGATAGGCCGCAGTAGATGCTGGACTTCGAAAAAGCCGTGTACCACACGGGCTTCTTTTGAAGATTTGGAAACCGCCAAAACCAAAGGAAACTCTTCACCGGACGAAGAGTTTCTGTCTTCGTACAGAGCCATGGTTTAAACCCCAGCTCAGAATGCCAGTGTGGCCCACAGGTTCGCTCTTTAAATTCCCCACCACGCGGAACCACCAACAAACCCACCGCGGAGAAGAATGACGGAAATCCCATGATCTTCGACGCCACCAGTTTCCGTTCAGATGTCATCAATGGAAACAGTAACGGCTGGTGATGGTGACGCCTGGATGAATCCAGGGCATTGAACCGCAATGAAATCATCAATAACTTCTTCAGCCATTAAAGGCCATCTACGACCCCTGCATCAAGGGGATCCCGCACCGCCGCTTAGCTCTGACAGCACAAGTCTCGCTTACGAGAAATCCCAAATCTTTGAAGCGCTGGGTCGAGCACTGCCAGAAGTGTCATAATTGCTCATCGCCATCCGATGCTGCCATTGACCGGCACGCGTGGACACGAACAATGACCTGGATCTTGCCGCCTTCCCTACCAGAAACCATCCGGGCCGTGCAAACAGATTTCCAGCGGAAAGCACCAGGAAGTCTACGCTAGCATCGGCGGGCCCTTTGGCTGATGGCGTGAAACTCACAGCACTATTCCAGGAGAGGTGGCGCCAGGGACAAAGTTCCTCAAGATTTCAAAGACGCGACCATCATTCATTTCTATAAGCGGAATGACAACTGGAAATTCCTGTGAGCAACCACAGAGGCAATTCGTGCTGCTCAGTCGTCACCAGGAAAGACCTTTCGCGCGTATCATTCTCAATCGTCTGAACGGTCACCTAGAGCAGGGCCTGCTCCCGGAAAGCCAATGTGGTTTCCGACGAAAACCGCGGAACAACGAGATAGTCTTCGCCGCCCGCCATCCAACAAGAGAAGTGCCAGGGAGATGCGAACCCACCTCTACACTACCTTCGTGGATCTGATCGAAAGCCTTTTGACACGGTGAATCGCGACGGCCTGTGGAAAATCATGCAGAAATTCGGCTGTCTTGAGCGGTTTACGCACGTGGTGCGTCAGCTTCCATGACGGGATGACGGCGCTCGCCCGCAACACGCACCGGCCAAGAGAATATCCGTGAGGAATGGTGTAGCAACATACGAAGCCAACCGGATCGCCGCTGCTGGGGCGAAAATGGCACCTCACAAGTCACAGCGCGCCCCGATCAACACCGCCAATGCCAAGCCCGCCAACGTGTTCACGTTGCCAGCGACATTCCGCGCGCGAATCGGCCTCGGTCTGATATTTTCGAACGAGTGCAACAACAACTCCCACAGCATCAAATTCTGCCGCACCGCCCCACGACAACGAACAACCCAACCACCAATGATCACCGTCGATGCCCTTCCACCCACGATCGCCGACACTCTTCACCCTCTTCCGTCTCTTGCGTTGATCACGGCAACGAACACCACTTGCTCACTATAGCCACCTCAGTGGCCACACTCGATCTACCTCCCCACCTGCTACCTCCAGCACCACCACCACCACCGCCGCCAGTGCCAGCAATTGGGATTTGGCACTAACCTGTCCTTATTGTGATCCGCATTCACCGCTCCGTATATCGACCTGGTCGGTCACTTGCGAATCCATCGCACACAGACTGGCGAACCAGTTCCAGGAACACCAACATATACCCGCCGCACCCGACTCGACTGTCGCACCGCCCAACAAAATCATCAACCGCATGGGCCCAGGGTCACGCGCGCGTCCACGAAAACTTGTGGTAGAACATCGCCGGCCACACCACACGCACCTCTCCCTCAGCCTCATAACCCTCACATGGTCACACGCAAAACCACCTCTCAATCTGAATAACTTATTGAGAGCCAAGCATGATCTTCGGATCCTTCTCCGTGTGGCTCCTCTACTGCGCATGTGTGATCTGAGCTCTGAGAATATCACGAGGCGATCAGCGCCATGGTTGGAAGGTTGCCAACTGATAACTACGCTCAGACCCGTCAGCCCACGTGCGTGTGAGTGGCTGGCTAGTGATCGGAGAGTCAGGCTCGCGATGGCTCGCTTCTTTCTGGCACTCTCACATGTGAGATGTGAGCCGTTTAACCCCTTTTGTGCGAAATCCTTGAACTTTTGTTTGGGGGCCAGGTCATGTACGTGCTACGCATAGACGAGGTTATCAGCAGCTGCGCCCATTCCCACATCAGACAACTGACCGGCTCGGATGAAGGTCTGAGTGTGGGGGTGGGGGAGAGGGTGAGGTCGACGGCTCAGCGCATTTTCCTCACTGTAAACAACCTGGCGCGATTGAAACTATCATGGTGCGCTAAAAGCTATGGTTTGGAGGTTTTGCCAACTGACGGAATAACTCGGACCACGTGGGCAGTTCAGTGCATGCGTTTTTGCGCTATGGACGAGTGACGGACTGAGAGTCAGGCTGCAAATGACTCCCTTCTTACTGTGGCCTTTATGGCACTCCCGCCCGTGGAACCCAGGCCACGTGTGCCAACGCGCTCAGGGTGGCCCGGCTGCGCGCTAGCCACCTGCACCCTCTCGCACCTCGGTCTTCTTGACTCTGCCATGACACCAGACTCCAGGTGTGGGAGAAGGAGAGTGCGGTAGATGCAGCGCAAGTCTACTATCACTTTAAACTAAACCACGCGCAAGTCACCTTCGCCAAACCACCCTTCTCTGCAGCATACGATGGACATCGTCGGATTCCGACGGTCGAACTACCGTGGTTGTGTGAGTGTGTGTATGTGTGTGAGTATATCACGGTTTCCTAGAAACCGTGGCTGGGAAGTCTGCCAATCTGACGCTTCCACCAGACCACGCCGTCGGCTCAGTGTATGTGTTGTGTGCGGCGAGTGGCTGACCAGTGGACTGGGAGTCAGACGGCGATGGCTGCTCCATATCCCCTGAGTTTGTGAATCCTGGTGTGTGCGTTATGGGGGCCAGGTCGTGCTGTGGCGCGCGAAGACGGGTACGCCGATCCGTCAGTTAATGCGCCCACTCCACATCAGGCAACTGACCGGCTCGGACAGTAGTCTGACTGTGGGGAGTGAGAGAAAAGAGGTCGACAGCTCAGCGCATATTCCTCACTATAAACAATCTGACGCGCTTGAAACTATCATGGTGCGCTAAAGCCGTGGCTTGAAGGTTGCCAACTGACGGGATAACTCGGACCGCGTGGTCAGCCCAATGTGTGTTTTGTGTGGAGTGGCTGACTGGCGGACTGAGAGTCAGGCTGCAATGGCTCCTTCTTAATGTGGTCTTTATGGCACCCCAACTCTGTGGGATCCGAGCCAGGTGTGGTGGCACGCCCAGGGGCGGCTGCGGCGCCGCGCTACCTGTGCCCTCTCCCATCTCCGGTCTTCTTGACTGTGTCATGAGACCGGGCTCAGGTGGGGAGAAGAAGAGATTGCGGTAACGTTGAGTGCCGCGGTCGGAAGGTTGCCAACTGACAATTACACTCCAGACCTCGCAGTTAGTTCAACGTGTGTTGTGTGGAGTGGCTGACTGGTGGTCTGAGAGTCAGGCTGCGATGGCTCCTTCTTAATGTGACCTCTGGCTATCTTACACATGTGAGATGTAAGCCGTTTAACCCCCTGTTGTGTGAAATCCTGGTACTTGTGTTTGGGGGGCCAGGTCGTGTACGTAGTACACGTAGACGAGGTCACCAGCAGCTGCGCCCGCTTCCGCATCAGACAACTGACCGGCTCGGACAGTGGTCTGATTTTGGGGGTGGGGGAGAGAGTGAGGTCGACAGCTCAGCGCATATTCCTCACTATAAACAATCTGACGCGCTTGAAACTATCACGGTGCGCTAAAAAGCCGTGGCTTGGAAGGTTGCCAACTGACGGGATAACTCGGACCGCGTGGTCAGCCCAATGTGTGTTTTGTGTGGAGTGGCTGACTGGCGGACTGAGAGTCCGGTTGCAATGGCTCCTTCTTAATGTAGCCTTTAGGGCACTCCCACTCCGTGGGATCCGAGCCAGGTGTGGTGGCACGCCCAGGGGCGGCTCCGGCCGCGCCAGCCACCTGCGCCCTCTCCCATCTCCGGTCTTCTTGACTCTGTCTTGACACCGGGCTCAGGTGGGGGAGGAGGAGAGAGTGCGGTAGCTGCAGCGCAAGGCTACTATCACTTAAAACTAATTCACGCGCAAGTCACCGTCCCTGCACCACCTGGTCTGGAGCATACGGTGGATCTCATCGAAATCGACGGTCGAACTGCCTGGGTGTGTGTGTGAGAGAGAGAGAGAGAGAGAGAGAGAACGCGAGAGAGCGCGTGGGGGAGACTTGGGCACATTAAATCCACTTCGATAATCTATAAGGTTTCAGAAAATGTTTCAAATATGGCAACCATTACCGATTACAAACATTTATAGAGTATAAAAGTTCACTGTAATCACTATTGGTAACGTATGTAGCATGCGATTTTATTTAGTAACCCCGATGGTAAATTCGCGTTGGCCGTTCGTCAACAAGTGTCTAGTTAAAAATTACTTGCATCAAGATTAACTTATACAAGCAAATTTGCCGAAACAACTGAAAATAGCGAATTGACGAAATGCAGGCGGGCAACCATCTGCCTCAAGAAGAAATATGCTGAAACAGGATATCAATATCAACATGAACTGCTATGAATTCAAATTTTTTGGCGTCCTGGTGAGGGATATGGGGCAACTATGAACACAATTAAACTCTCTACAACCACGGAAAGAGGTAAGAAGTATCGGATACTGTGTCTACTATACGGTCCGAGTGTCCAGTTTTTTCTCCTTAGTGCTGATATTGTCAGTCTATAAATTTCTCTGTGGTTAGTGAGCCTTTCAATAGAAAAGGACTACTCAGTTTGTAGAGATCAGCTCGGTAATGGGGTGCCTAGCTGAATGTTCTCCTTCTAACCGAGGAAGACTTTAATTTGTGTGGCCATGCCACAATATGCTATTCCTTCTAATAAGCTTCGTACTCCAACTCATGCATCGAACCCGTACTATTGACTGGCCATGAAGCCATCATTCTTATTTGAGGAGAGGATTATAAAATAGGGTCCTTACTGGTAGACTGTCAGGCTTCCTCATCCATTCAAACATTAAAAGCTTAATTAGACGATTATCACGTAGTAACTGGGGCGTAATTAGGATGTTATGTCTTAACTTTTGAGCACGGTTGAGCAGAATGGGTATAGTAACGGTATATACCTACAGCAGTAGCAGAAATGCATGCTTTCCAAAAGGCAATACCCTGGTTTTCATGAGCGACATGCAAAAATTCTGAGTGAGTGCTCAATTGCTGGGTCCGAAATTAAATAAATGATGACGCGTTAGCTAAAAGAGAAATTCCACTTTGCATATAAGGGTGCAAAGTAAAAAAATGCCGGCAATTAACCAAGTAGTTTTAAGATTTGAATGAAATGCGATGGTCGAAAAAGGAGTCGAAAATCCCTGCTGTAAGGGCCGAGGCATATGCGGCCAGCTCAGAAAATGCGATACAACGACCCTGGAATGATCGACAACCGAAGAATAAAACATAAAAACTTACTTCAGATTTCTGCGGGAACTCGGGAACGTATGAATCATCCTCTGAACTGTCACTGGCTATGTATCCAGAGTGACCATTCACCTCACTAGGATCGGGTGTTGATCGACCTGAGTTGGTCGCGGTAATATTTTGTCCCTTATTCTCTCCATTTCGCCGTTGGGCATTACTCATAACAATTCCAAGAATCGCTTTTTCATTTATGGAGTCCAAATAACAAACTAAGTCATTCCGAAAGAATGCCATTGCCAGGTGTCTGTCGAGCCGCGCGCCACCGCTCTAGGTAACTTAAGCAACTGACCGATTATTTATGTGGATTTAGGTTTTCTAGATATCCAAGATATCTCAAATATGGTACCCTAATCCATTTTAAATATTGAAAAGTATTATTAAGTAAATTTTGCATGGGATTTCTTGTCAGTTACTCAGGAATCTGAAATAAGTTGGCTATAGCAATGCATAGTTAGGTGGACCTGAAAGCTAACAGACCACCGTATAATTAGGCAATATTTTGCGTAGATCTGCGAGGCAATAACATTAAAGAAAATAAATGCAAATATTGGCATAATCGCATAACTGAGCGCTCGGGATTGGGACAGCAAACAGAAGGAAGCTGGACTAACTATATTATTGTAATAAAATAAATTATTTAGGTAAGAAAGTCGATACAAGCGAAAATATACGTCACATGAATTAATTGAGAAGATGTACATGCGATTACTGGGTTAGCACCCATTTCATTGCGATCGCCTCTACTTGTTCTCAGGTCTTATGTCTGCAGACGGAAAACTGGAGATCGATGACCAGGGTAAAGCATCCCTTCTTTCAAAATTCTTTCAGACCATCTTCACCCGAGAGCCTTATGGTTTTGCTGCTATTCCACCAGTTTGTCAACCAATGTGTTACCCTTCTTTCCCTTCCTCATCCACCTCCTTCACATCCATGACAGAGGACCTAGACCTAGACTTTTCACCGACCATAGTTAGAACCGAATTACTTCGTATAAAGCCTGCCAAGTCACCTGGGCCATATAGAATTCCTGCATTAGCACTTAGAGAACTTGTTGATGAACTGTGTTTACCACTCTCCATCATATTCCAAAAGTCCTTTGAAGAAAGCAAACTCCCGGACGAATGGAACTGTGCATTCATCGCACCGATCTATAAAGGAGGTTCACGACTGGCCTGTGAAAATTACCGCCCTGTCAGTTTAACTTGCATAGCGTGAAAAATAATGGAGCATATTATTAAGGGGCATTTAATGCGCTATCTGAAAAACAACCAAATCATATGCGCTGTCCAGCACGGCTTCCGTCCAGGACATTTCTTTCGCCCGAGTGCCCTTCAGTCGCACGAGTGCCCTTCAGTCGCACGAGAAATCGACAAAGGCCACAGATAAGGGTCATTCAGTAAATGTTGTATTTTTTGACTTCAAGACGGTCTTTGATAGTGTACAACACGGGCGTCTTTTACAGAAATTTTTGAACGTCGGATTTCGAGGAAAACATTTCAATTAGATCAAGAGTTTCATGTCTTTAAGAGTACAGAGAGTTGTTGTTGGAATCTCTAGCTCGGAATGGGCAAAATTAGAAAGTGGTGTTCCACAGGGTTCTGTTTTGGGCCCCCTTGTCTTCCTAATCTACGTTATTGGCTGTATCAATTACCTAGATTTTAAAGCTCTCAGGTTCGCAGATGACACAAAAATATGGACTGAAGTCAGTTGCGCTGATGATGCAAAAGGGTTACAGACGAATATCGACAAACTAAGTGCCTGGTCGTCTAAGTGGCTGCTTAAGTTTAATGTATCCAAGTGCATGATCCTACACATAAGTGCCGGTCGAAAAGTATATCTGAAACACCAGTATTTTATTAATGGCACTGCATTAAAAGAGGTAGAAACACACAAAGATCTGGGCATGTGGACAACTGAAAATTTGATGCCCTCAGAACACTGTTAGAAAGCAGTACAGAAGGCAACATGTGCACTGCATTGGATCAGACGAGCGTTGTAAATATTTCCCCCTGATCTCTTCGGAAAAGTCGATGGCATCTTCGTGAGACCGCACTTAGATTACGGAATACCAGCCTGGATACCGTGGAAGAAGAAAGATGTTGACCTCCTCGAACATGTGCAACGGAGAGCAGCGAAGATGATTGACGGTTTTAAGACTTTACCGTACCAAGACAGATTGAAAAGGCACTTACGGTGTAGCCTGCTCGGGACATTCCGGATTAACCTGGCCATGATATTTCCCTCAGACCGAAGGATTTCTTCGAGTTTTCCTGCAAAACTCATCTGCGTGGTCATCCTTAAAAGGTCAATAGTGAACGCACGCGATTGAACCTCCAAAAAAAATTCAACAACGAGTGGTACGAGCTTGGAACTCGTTACCAAGTGAGACAGTTACCTCTGACAGCATTTCTGGTTTTGAAAGAAGGCTTGATGACATAAAATTTGACAAAAGACGACTCTCACAACATGATTACTTAAAACCAGACTTTTAAAATCTTTCGGTTTCTACTTTTCTTCCACAATGCTCGCTGCTGCTGTAAACTTACGCGTTTTGTAACAGACCTAAACCCGTGCGAACCGTCCATAATTGTTTTAATATGGTTTGTTGTCCCGCTGCTGTGGGTGAATAAAACACGCGAGTCGAAGACCAAATTGCCAGCCGGCTCGCTCCGATAAAGTCCTCTCCCGCTATCGCGTTATAGACATATCTGCCCATCTCTATATCTCATTAACATAGTCTCGTACTCTTCGTTGCCATCCCTTTCTTTGTACTGTGAGCTCCTACCATTGTTGTATTGATATGCTTAATCCACCGTCCTATTGACATTGCTCTTTATCGCATAAACTTCGTCCACTCTCGAATATATCGCATTACTGTACCTTATTATTGTTCGTCTTCTTCCCATCGATATATCGCATCATCGTAATGAACCTTTAGGAGGACGCAACACCGTAGTGTTACTACTGGAAGAGTATCTCGTAGGATTCTACGCAAGGCCCGATAATCTGATCCCTTCCGTGTCGTCGAGACCGGCCGGATCGCTACACATGGTGGCAGCGAAATCTCGGGATCCTTACCCTCCAGCGCTATTTCTGGTACACAGCAACCAAGCTACCCATCTCTGCCTCATCCATCGCCAACCAGAACAGCACGAGTGGGCCCCCTACTTGCTCCAGAATCCTACCACGCTGGACATGACATCCGCGGACTGGCTGCTCGAACTATCTCTCTCTTGTTGACCTGGCCCCGCGCTGACCGTCATCGAGATACATGCTTCGTTTTCCCTCGCCCCTCCCGCCCGCAAGTTAGCGATGACCTCCGGCATTTCTCTGCCCATCCCTTTCCATTCCGGCCCAAGACATACGCTATCACTCTCATTATGCCTGATAATCAGAGTTCTCGGTAGCCGGTGAACGACTATACGAGTCCTTTCGCCAAACGCACCAGCCCACGCCGACGATTTCGACTACCGAGCTAATATGACGTTTGCACGTCAAGCATTCCCCTATTTACCCTCAACCGATTGCGGACACCTGGTACTGGTCGTTTATATCTGATCCCTGTTAACTTTTCAGCTCTAATCACTCAACCGAATCCACCCAACCAAATCCCCGTTCGGCGCGACAACGCCCGTCCCATCACCCACCTAAGACCGTGTCCCCATTCCAAAATGAATCAATGTTAATAAGATAATTGGCCCTCCACATCCGTCAAATCTAATCCTGCGACACCAACCACCGTGCCATATAAACGCCACCCCGATGCGATTCTAATCATAAACCCAGGCGCCCATACCGTACGCGCGCTGTCCTCACCGTACCACAACCTCCGGTAAAGTCCCCGTCACAACCCCAGTCATTCAACCAACCTTAACCCGTGTATCTGCTTTACCATTCCGCCGCCCTCGACAACCACGGTCCACCAGACCGCCCGATACCGGCCAACGCATCCCTGGTAACCTTTCAACCCGCCAAGCACGTTTGGTACCGAAAGAAGATGGTTTCACCCATCGCACCCATCGTTCGAGTTGCTCGGCAACGCGATACCCATTTCTAACGACATACAAAATGGTCATCAATAATTCCCGGCAACCAACAATGATTTTTAGACGCCGAGCAGCCCATGGGCCCCTCGCCTCGGATCGGGATTTCCCTTGCGACCCATGACCGGTATCGTTTACCGCCTGCGGGACAGCGAACTTTAGCTAATAACACCCATTGCTCGACTCTAGCAACCTTCTTCTTCTGTTAGACGACTCTGACTTATATATAATGGCAGCTCTTGCCAGTAGTCGCTATAAACCCCACACCGTTGGTTGATATCCTCCTCCTATCCGCCCTCTGGTAGGCACTGTAGCCCAGTCCCAGTTGAGAAACTCTCGTCTCCTTTTTCCGATCTTTACATGGTCCATGGACACTATCGGCC
>WEDG01003177.1:0-17463 GCA_017591395.1 Schistocephalus solidus
TCTTATAATGTGTACAGGTTGAAAAGTTTAAGCGAGTTATTTTTTATTCTTTTAGGAAAATTGTGAATTGCACTTTATCTTCCCATATTTTTTTTCTATATCAGTTTCTTTCCATAAATATATTAAGTGTTTTCAAAACTTTAAAAGCTCATTGCTGGTGGTGATTAAACTCTGTTATTTACTGAGTTCTAATGGGAGAAGAGGAACCTATTCATCAGTATTACTGTAACAAGCTAGTAGACGAGTGGGTCTACTGTGCATGTGAAAGCCTGAAAAATGTGCGATGCCATTGACATCATACTCTCTCGCATCCTCACACTCAAACCACCATCAAAATCATTAATGTGTCTTTTGTGCTAGTCTTCCAATTGGCTGACGGTCCGACATACCTGTCTTTGGACGGAACAACATGACTTGACCCCAGAAAAGCACAAATTCAGGTTCATTAAACCAAGGACTATGGAGGAGTCATCACATTTGGACTTCCAATTCAGTAATCAGTCATTAAACATGCAAAGCAAGTTGGGTCAACTGCGTGGTCTAGTGTATGGTGTCAGATTTACAGCCTTCCTTTATAGGAAACCGTGATATTCTCAGGCACAGTATGTTGGTGAGGGTGGTCGGCATGTAGTGGTGGAGGTAATGTGCGCTGACGTGCTTGAGCCTACGGTAAATTCCGGCCAGTTATCGTAGAGGTGCATGAGACCGTATAGGTGCATGTGGTGTGCGAAAGTGTTGGAGCATTGATCAGCCAGCCATTCCAAACCCGTGACACTGGGGCGCCCTTTGCTTGACCTTGCAACCTGTCGCGGGGAACGCCAACGTTCAACTGATTTCACCGCAAGTTCATTGTCTTGCTGGATTCAATCGGCAAAATTTACAATTGTAGTTTGGCACCCACAGATCGGTTACAGGACTCACTCGTCCCGTTGCCCATTGGGGTTAACCCTAGAGCCCCGCCAGAAGCCACCGAGCAGCTAGCAATAAAGTCATCATGATATTACCGACAAAGAGAAGGGAGACTGACATGGCCAATTCTGTCTTATAAGCCTCCATCAACCAGCCATACACAAACCCAGTCCATTCGGCGCCCAAGGCTCGAACTCCCGAACTGTCAGGCTGAATTCCAACGCTTTTTCCTACTGCGCCACGAACCCGTTGTTTTACCAGTTTCCATCGGTAATGGTAGTTGGTTGCTCATTGATTGGAGACATGACTCACGTGTACCCTTGTGCCTTAGGGTGTACATGTTGATTATGTATAAATGTTTGAATAAGGAATGTTTAATGGTCTTTTCTTTAAAAAAGTTATATAAGGGATCCGTTTAAGATTACAATTCTTTACATTTCCTATAAATATTGACAGGCAAAAATCGGACAAAGTGTGGTTATTTACATACCGTGTGTGGTGTGTGATTGGTCATCTAATTTTCTTCATGCAATATAAGGGGACTTTAAGAATGATAATTTAAACCCCCTGCATATAACACAAGGTACTTACAAGTGTTTAGTCCAAAATATTAAAAATATGCAGATGCACAGTTCTCTTTACTTATTTTGTAACTTTAACCCATGTAATATATATATTATATTCAAAATAAAATCGTGATGTTGTAAAGCTTTTGTCATCCCACAATGTTGAAAAAACTTTGTTTGCTGAGTTTTTATCCTGGTTCTCGACGTGAGGTGAAGGTATGATCTACCACATGTGGAGGATAATTAACGGAAATGTTGTTGCATGACAATTATATCTAGAAAATTGAGAATCAACTTCATCCGTTTTGTTAACTTTGTCCTCCCATAAATGAGATCGTGTAAATATTGATTTTGGAAATGCAAGGCACACACAATTTAAGGGACGTGACACCCAAAGATAGCATCCTCCTGCCGTTCAAGTTAGGCTGCATGACGTCTTCAATGAATTGTAATGTATCTCCGTAGCCAGGTGGGGCTAGCTGACGTTGAACAGGCTTAGTTTCTCTGTTAATTACTTAGATGTGGCATGAAAAGGAGAGATTTAATGCCGTAAAATCGGACAAAGTAACAAGCCGTATTTATGGATCTTCAGTAGACCACAGAGATTTAAACGCATTGCATTTCCTTCACAAATACTAATCGCTGTAAGTTTTATTTTCCTCCATAGAGATATGCAAGAATGTCACCATTGGAATTAAAAGTAATAAGAATACGGTAGGCTGAGTCACTGCTCATAAATAGCTTATAAGTGTCTTATTTAAAGTTATTTTCAGTACACATTCTAATTAATGCGGTCAGGTTCCTTGAATTCATATTTTGTTCCTAACACTTTTCTATTTCTAAAAAAAACTCAATTCAGATTCAGATGATTTGTTATTTTTTAAGTGCAGCTCATGTTTATGCAGCAGAAAGGAATTCAAAATAAAATCCAGAATTTGGGTAAGCGTTTGGCTTCCCACATAGGTGAATACAATTTATTGTAAGAGTCTTAATCCTATTTATTTACGTGAGGTGAAGTAACGATCTGTCATATTTTGAGGATCGTTTTCGGCATTTATTGTACATAACAATTATATCTGGAAAAAGGAGACACAAACTCCATCATTAATGTAGGCTTTTTCCTCCCACAAATTTGATCGTGGAAATAACGATTTCGAAAATTTAAGGAACACTTATTACGATTCTGTACTCAATTGTACTTTAAATGGTAGTTATGCACATAACAGCTTATATCTCGCTAAGCGGCTAATAGGTTTTTGAAATTTCCAAAGATAACACATTGTAAGCGTGAAATAATAAAAAAATGATAAAACATGGAGGACAAACTAAGCGCAGGGTTTCAAGAAGCAAATACTTTTCATGTTTAAATCAATAAATGCATGGATATGGTCGTAGCAGAATGTATTCATATCACCAAAGTCAGAGGTCCGCATTCAAGTACCATTTAAGTAAACCGATCGTCAGAAGTTAGTGCTTATACTTTGATGCTTTAGATTATCGGAGTATTCTTGCAGCGATCGTCGATTAACATCAGGTGAAATTTCCAGTAGTGTATATTAATCAAAAGAGCAACGAATTTGTTTGAAATTAATGCAGATGGCATAATGTTTGATGTGTGTTAATTTTGCAAACCAATACGACCTGTATGTTTGTCAATTAGCAAAATGAGTTGGTTGACCACGCGGTCGTCTCAAATTATGACAGTAAATGGATCATCGGATGCCATTTATGGACTCCAAATTGAAATCTTAGTTATTTTGCCTCACAATTTAAGTTACCTCATTTGTTTACTTCTAATTCGGCAGAAATTTATATATATATCAGGCCCTGCGCGAACAAATCAATGACTCTGATGAAGGTCATACTCGGCAGAGGTGAGTTAAATAAGCAGTGAGCTGTACAGTCTTTTATTCATTGACGATGGGCTCGCGTGAGAGTTCGAAACGTCGGATGAATAAAATTATGGTCCCAGAGAACGCCTTCTCGTCTTCTTCTATATATATATATATATATATATATATATATATATATATATATATATATATATATAACATGGGTTAAAGTTACAAAATAAGTAATGAGAACTGTGCATCTGCATATTTTTAATATTGTGGACTAAACACTTGTAAGTACCTTGTGTTATATGCAGGGGGTTTAAATTATCATTCTTAAAGTCCCCTTATTCTGCATGAAGAAAATTAGATGACCAATCACACACCACACATGGTATGTAAATAACTACACTTTGTCCGATTTTTGCCTGTCAATATTTATAGGAAATGTAAAGAATTGTAATCTTAAACGGATCCCTTATATAACTTTTTTAAAGAAAAGACCATTAAACATTCCTTATTCAAACATTTATACATAATCAACATGTACACCCTAAGGCACAAGGGTACACGTGAGTCATGTCTCCAATCAATGAGCAACCAACTACCATTACCGATGGAAACTGGTAAAACAACGGGTTCGTGGCGCAGTAGGAAAAGCGTTGGAATTCAGCCTGACAGTTTGGGAGTTCGAGCCTCGGGCGCCGAATGGACTGGGTTTGTGTATAGCTGGTTGATGAAGGCTAATAAGACAGAAATGGCCATGTCAGTCTTTCTTCTCTTTGTCGGTAATATCATGATGACTTTATTGCTAGCTGCTCGGTTGCTTCTGGCGGGGCTCTAGAGTTAACCCCAACCTGTACACATTATAAGATAATTGGCATTTAAAAAATCAGATTCAGAGTATAAGGACCATATTCGCACAATTTATGTTCAAGGTATGGTGATCTGGATATTAAAACGAATTTCTTGTCGTGAAAATACTTGAAAGAATTTTGCAAACTCAGTTTCGATTAAGATCTCAGGACATTGTCCTGTAATCTTGTTTTAGATCAAGGAAAGCCCTTAAAATTTCAAAATCACCGCTTCCAAGCTTAACTTTTGTTGCTCAGTTAGTTGGTGGTGTTATAGAGACCACTGCTACATATTGTACATATAGCTTGCACGTGCCATTGGCATCCCTTAATACTGGAGAGATCAGGTATAGTTTCAAATGGTAAAAAATGGCTGTTTTGTCTGCTCCATCCA
Source organism: Schistocephalus solidus (assembly GCA_017591395.1). NCBI lineage: Eukaryota > Metazoa > Platyhelminthes > Cestoda > Diphyllobothriidea > Diphyllobothriidae > Schistocephalus > Schistocephalus solidus. The sequence continues at coordinate 4,556 of WEDG01003177.1, forward strand.
AACCCACCATATTTATTTGTATCTCTTGTTTTCCAAAAAGGCAGTTAAAATAAACTACTTAGCATGCACCTTATCTACTTAACAATAAAGCTAATGTTTATTTTTTTCCCTATTAAAATTATCAATAAGTGACTTATTAATGATAATTTGTGCTTGCCTATGGAGCTAGGAACTTTATAGCGCTACTTACAATTCGGCTAATTTAGGCAGCTTCACTTTTAATTTTTTGTCCACAGATAACCTCTGGCTTTTATAGTCTCGTAGACGAAATTATTGGGTTCGTCCAACTTCTCTCGCACTCCAAGGTAGCCTTGGATGATGATGATGATGAGGTTGAAGGTGGCTCGTGAATGATGTTAAGTCAAGCATCGAACAACAGATACTATAGTTGTTACCTTATCCAAGTTTCCTCGCATTTTCGCATTTAAAATGTAATTTGATCGGTAAAACCATAGCACTGCCGCGTGTGCGATTAATAGAATGGCAAGAGTTGAAGCTCAGTATTTGCCTTACATTGGCTGCTTTCCTTAATATGTTTTTTTTCAGTAAAAATACATACAATGAGCTGATAATTTTATCCGTTTTGTGTACTGACCAGCAGATTGAAACGTTGTGGATTTAACTCCCCTATGCTTCTTGAATACGGACAGATCAATAAGATAAAAGACTAAGGCAAACACGTTGACGACATCTTTGCAATTGCACAGAAGAAACCAATGTAAATGACGTCTTAAACACTGTAAATCAAACACATCCGTCGATTAAATTCACGATGGAAATTGAAAGAGCAGGTTTACTCCGATTCTTTGACATCCTTCAAGGCAGAAGACCTGACGGCAGCATCCGAATGAGCGTTTTATCGAAAGAAACCAACTATGGGCGATATAGGAACTTAAACAGTTTCGTACCTCTCCAACAGAAAAGCAATCTATTTCGTCGCATAGCGCAAAGGGGAAAAAATAAAAAGTAGCATGGCAGATAGTATCGAAGAGTAGCTTGGGAAGATACAAAACATACTTTGAGAGAATGGATACACATATATGTTTATTACAAAGCATCTTGTCACAAGACCAGTGAAACCTGCCAATGTTACTGTGGAAAAGAAAACTTCATTCCTCAAAGTGCCCTATAGAGAGGATGCGGCTAGTTAACTCCTGAAAATAAGCCTTAACTAAGCCATTACATAAACGTTCACAGCAGTGTAACTGCAGACAGTGTTCTCAACCAACCCTCTTTTGCTAGACGAAGGCAAGGATAAATCCAGTATATAAACATATACTGGATTTATACTTGCTTGAAAAATAACGTTCATTTTTCCTGGAAGGCACTGCTACATCACACAAAAGCTTTGCACATACCTACAGATAACGGAGCTATAGGTAATCTTCGATCATTCAGGACGCCTGTGCCTAGATTCCAGTGTTTCAGACTATTTTCTTTCTATGTAACTATGCTAATCACAACCTTATAGTAACATATTTATTTAAATTGTTTTATCTTCGATGTGCATTATCCCACTTGTATCTTTATCGTCATTCGTTTTCGTAGCAAATGGTCAGTTCCTGGGACGCACTCAATGTCGACCTCTTACGGGCTGACACGACATATACCTACAAACAAATTTGATTTTTATTCACTTAACAACTACCATTCATTCAACAGGAAGGCACTGCAAAATCATAGCAAAGTTGTGCATACACATTTAGATAATGGTGGTTAACTGTGCCTAGATCCCATTGTAAGGAAACATTTTTTTCGTTGCTGATATTTTTTTTCATTAATTTAAAGAAAAATATATATTTAACTGCAATATCTTCGATTAGCCATTTCCGTGGCCGTTCGTTTTCTCAGCGAGTTTACAGTGCCTGGATCGAACTGCCAGAGGACGTCATACGGGCGGATACGACTGTCACACTCGAACATTACCTGTATTTATATTCGCTTGACAATTATCGTTCCTTCTCACAGAAAGGAACTGCAACACCAAACCAAAGCATCGCGCGTACCTACAGATTACGTGGATATAAGTTATCTTTGATTATTCAGGATAACTGTATCCAGTGTTTTAAAAATATTTTCTTTTTTGACTATGTTGCTCAATACTTTACGGTAACATTTTTATTTTAAATGATATATCCTCGATGTGCATTTTCCACCCTGTGTGCTCGTCGCTATACATTTTCGTGGGAAAAAGTATCAGTACATGGGACGGACGCACAGTCGACGGCATACGGGAGGACGTGATAGTTCGACCGTGGATTTTGAAGAGATCAACCATTTATTCCACACCCTTTGGTGCAAGGACGGTGACTTACGTGTGAACTAGTTTTATGTGATATTAGCCCTGCGATTCAGCGACCGCAATCTCTGCTTCTCCCCCGTCTGAGCCCGGCGTGAAGACAGAGTCAATATGACCGGATATGGGAGAAGGTGCAGGTGGCTGGCGTGGCCGGAGCTGCCTCTGGGTGTACCACCATACGTTACTCGGATCCTGCGGAGTGGAATTGCAATAAAGGCCACATTACGAAGGAGCCATTGCAGCCTGACTGTCAGTTCGACAGTCAGGTACTCCACACAAAACACACATTGGGCTGACCAGGCGGTCCGAGTTATCCCGTCAGTCGGCAACCTTCACGCAACGGCTCTAAGCGCACCGTGATAGTTTCCAGCTCGTCAGATTGTTTATCGTGAGGGAAATGCGCTGATATGTTGGCCTCACCCTCTTTTCCAACACCACAATCAGACAACGATCCGAGCCAGACAGTTGTCTGACGTGGGAATGGGCACATTGGCTGACGGGTTGGCGTATTCATCTTCACGAGCCGTAGCACGACCTGGCCCGCATAACGCACACATCAGGATTCAACTTCTCAAGGGATATGGTTGAGCCATCGCCGTCTGACTCCTTGTCCACTGGTAAGTCAATAAACACAAACATTACCTACACTATGCCGATGGCGTGGTCTTGTGTAAGCGTCATATTGGCAGCCTTCCAAGCCACAGTTTCTGAGAAACCGTAATTTTATCAAGTACATTATGATGATTGTGAGAGTGTTGTCTACGTATTAGTGTAGGTGGTGTGCGCTGATGTGGCATAGCCTCCGGTGTTTCACCGTACGTTTTCGTGCAGGCGCATGTGTCCTAATAGGCCCATGCGGTGTGTAAATGTGCGTGAGCAGTGAGGGCAGTGGAAGCGGGCGCGGCAACTGAAGGTCGGAGCCCCAGGCACTAGTTCACCAGCCTCCGTCCGATGAATTCGCAGGTGACAGACCAGGCCGATGCGAGAGTTGAATTTGTGGACGCACTGTGGGCAGGAGAAATTGGTTGAGGATATGGGGTTGTCATTCATGGTAGTGGGGGTGGCAATGACATTAAGAATGGCATAGGCGGAGGGTGTGCATGAGGGCTCGGTGTTGTCGGCATTGCGGTGAAATCCGCTGTCAGGGATGCGCATGTGACCGAAAAGGCACATGCGATAAGTGAATGCGCGAGGACAGTGAGGACTGTTGAGGCAACGATCTCTGATGTGTGTTGGTGCTCCAGTCACTAGTTCACCAGGTGACTTTGAAGCCGCTATTTTTTTCCTTGGGGGTGGCGAAACGGTTGTCCTCGTAGATTGTTAAACCAGTCCTCACGGATCTTCTCCATGCTGGTATATCCTGGGCAAGGTCATCCCAGTACGCCGGGTTGATTTGCAGTTTCTTCAGCGATTTCTTCAAAGTGTCCTTGTAGCGTCGTTTTTAACCTCCCTGCCAGCGAGAACCCGTAGCGAAATCTCCGAAGAAAAGTTGTTTTGGTAGTCCCTCGTTGCCCATTCTTACCAGGTGGCCACTCCATCGCAGTTGCACTTGCCTCAGCATGGCGTGGGTGTGGAGGATTCCGGTCCGCTCCAGGAATTCTGTGTCCGGGATCCTGTCGTGCCAGGCCAGCTTCCGAATTTTGCGGAGGCAGCTGAGATGAAAGTTATTCAGCTTCATGGCTTGGTTCAAGTAGACGGTCCATGTCTCCACTCCGTTCAGGATTGTCGTCAATACGATGGCCTATTACATCTTCAATTTGTTGTTCAGGTTAATACCGTGGCTATTTTACACAGAGGCCGGCAGCCAGCCGAAGGACTGGCTTGCTTCGCATATCCGTTGAGCAACTACGTCATCGATTATCTTGGTGTGTGACAGATTAGGACGGTTAGGATTCCTGGCTCTCACCCAGGCGGCCCGGGTTTGACTCCTGGTCGGGGAGCAACTTAGGGGTGAAGGGGTACTTGTTAGGGGTAGCACTACAAAGATAGCATTTAGCCGCTCCATTTGTCTCGTATAGGTGGTGAATGCTCCTGTGGCCGCCTCTAACTGGTACCCAACTCTAACCTGTGGCTCCTCGAATTTGGGTTTTTCCCAGCGGCCACACCCCGGGCAACCGTCACGACCGGCGGGCTAAACCAGGTGAGGGTCTCCGGTGTTGTGTGTGCCTCCACACCCGGTATGCCTGACTCCCGAACTTCCCACCTCCCCCTCTCAAAAAGTCCTACGGTGGGGGCGACAGCAACCCCGTAGGCGGCCCAGACTAACTCGGGTCGTTCTCCCACTAAAAAAATCCGTGACCCATAGTGGAGTTCGGCAGCCGTCTGGGGTGTCGAAGCAGCCCTATTTAGGGATAGCACTGCTTGCCTCCTCGCTGAGGAAGGGGCTAGAAAATGTGCCCTAAAAAATGCTGGGTCTCACGTCTTCTGCAGCCGGCCGCGGCTCGCAGATCGCAAAACTACGCGGTCGTAAAACGCAAACAAACAACAATACCCCCGTCCCCATCCCCCTCGCCATACTCTCCAGGCTGCTCAGGTGAGTCCACTCACACTAGCAGCCTGGAATGTTCGTTCCCTTTTAGACAATCCTAGGAGCAACCGGCCGGAACGGAGGACGGCGCTAGTCGCTCGGGAACTGGCGCGCTACAAGGTGGATATTGCTGCTCTCAGCGATACCCGATTCTCTGAGCAGGGTCAGCTGGAGGAGGTGGGGGCCAGCTACACTTTCTTCTGGAGTGGCCGGTCAAAGGCAGAGCGACGCGACGCTGGTGTTGCCTTTGCCATTCGTAACGACATCGTGGGACGTCTGCTCTGTCTGCCGCAGGGTATCAATGATCGCCTGATGAGCCTCCGCCTGCCTCTTCGGGGAGACCAGTTCGCCACCATCATCAGCGCCTACGCTCCCCCAATGACGAGCTCTGATGCGGCGAAGGACAAATTCTACGAGGACCTGCACGCCTTGCTGGCGACCGTGCCGAAAGAGTACAAGTTAATTGTCCTTGGTGATTTCAATGCCCGCGTCGGGACGGACCACGCTGCCTGGCAGGGGAGTGCTGGGTTCCCCACGGTCTCGGTAGCTGTAACGATAACGGCCTCCTTCTTCTGCGCACGTGTGCGGAACATCGTCTCCTGTTGACCAACACCTTCTTCCGCCTTCAGACGCGGGAGAAGGCCACGTGGATGCACCCTCGGTCGCGGCGCTGGCATCTGCTGGACTATGTTCTCGTCCGGAGGCGAGATCGATAGGACGTGCTGGTAACCAAGGCGATAAGCGATGCCAATGGTTAGACAGATCACCGCCTCGTCATCTCCCAGATGAGGCTCCGACTGCAACCCCGACGAAGGCCCCAAGGTAAGAGGATGCCATGTAAGTTAAATACTCTTTTATTAAATTTGCCTGCTCACTGTTTTGATTTCAGCAACCAAATAACCGAGAAACTGGAGGACCTGCATGCTCCAGATGATAACGCTACCGTGGAGACACGATGGTGTCAACTGCGAAAGGTCATCCAGTCCACCGCCCTAGATGTACTCGGACGCGCACACTGTCGACACCAGGACTGGTTTGACGACAATAACGCCGACATCAGCAACTTACTCGCGGAGAAGAATAGACTGCACAAAGCCTACATGGACCTTCGGACTGACGCCACCAAAGCAGCCTTTTTTGGATGCCGGCGCCTTGTACAACAACGGCTACGGGAGATGCAGGATGCCTGGATGATCCGAAAGGCTGAGGAAATCCAGGGGTATGCGGACCTCAATGAAATGACAAACTTTTTCAAAGCCATCAAGGCCATCTACGGCCCGTGTATCAAGGGGTCTGCATCGCTGCTCAGCTCTGACGGCACAACTCTGCTGACAGAGAAATCGCAAATTCTGAAGCGCTGGGCCGAGCACTTCAGAAATGTCCTTAATTGCTCATCAGCCATCTCCGATGCTGCCATTGACCGGCTCCCTCAAGTGGACACGAACAATGACATGGATCTGCCGCCTTCCCTACCAGAAACCATCCGGGCCGTGCAGCAGATTTCCAGCGGTAAAGCACCGGGATCTGACGCAATCCCACCGGAAGTCTACAAGCACGGTGGGCCCCGGCTGATGGCAGAACTCACAACACTCTTCCAGGAGATGTGGCGCCGAGGACAAGTTCCTCAGGATTTCAAAGACGCGACCATCGTCCTTCTCTACAAACGGAAGGGGAACCGGCAACTCTGTGATAATCACAGAGGCATCTCGTTGCTCAACATCACCGGGAAGATCTTCGCCCGTATCCTTCTCAATCGTCTTAACGGTCACCTAGAGCAGGGCCTGCTCCCGGAAAGCCAATGGGGCTTCCACCGACACCGCGGAACAACCGATATGATTTTTACCACCCGCCAGCTACAAGAGAAGTGTCAGGAGATGCGAACTCACCTATACACTACCTTCGTGGATCTAACGAAAGCCTTTGACATGGTGAATCATGGTGGACTGTGGAAAGTCATGCAGAAATTCGGCTGTCCTAAGCGGTTCACACACATGGTGTGGCAGCTTCATGACGGGATGATGGCGCGCCTAACTGACAACGGGACGGTATCCGAAGCATTCGCTGTGACCAACGGAGTGAAGCAGGGCTGCGTTGTGGCCCCCACCCTCTTCAGTCTCATGTTCTTGGCTATGCTGATGGACGCCTACCGTGATAAGCAGCCTGGTATCAGCATCGCCTACAGAACTGACGGGCACCTTCTCAACAGTCGGCGTATGCAGGCTCCAACGCACGTGTCTACGACTACAGTCCATGACTTGCTCTTCGCGGACGACTGCGCCCTTAACACCGTGACAGAGGAGGACATGCAAAGGAGCATGGGAATCTTCGCCGCAGGCTGCGCCACTTTTGGTTTAACAATCAGTACAGCCAAAACGGTTGTCATGCACAAGCCGCGCGGAATACAATGCTCCTCGAATCAATGTCAACGGTGCTCAACTCAAAAACGTGGAAACCTTCGCTTATCTAGGAAGCACGATGACGCGCAACACGAGGATCGATGACGAGGTTGCCCAACGGATCTCCAAAGCTAGTCAGGCTTTCGGCCGGCTGCAGTACTCCGTGTGGAATCGCCACGGTATTCACCTGAACACCGAACTGAAGATGTACAAGGCCGTCGTCTTGTCGACACTCCATTACGGAGCGGAAACCTGGACCGTCTACTCGAGCCAAGCCAGGAAGCTGAATCACTTTCATCTCAGCTGCCTCCGCAGAATACTGAAGCTGAGATGGCAAGACAAGATCCTGGACACGGAAGTCCTGGAGCGGACCGGAATCCTCAGAATCCATGCCATGCTGAGGCAAGTGCAACTGCGATGGAGTGGCCACCTGGTAAGAATGGACGACGAGCGACTACCCAAACGACTTTTCTACGGTGATGTCGCTACGGGTTCTCGCAGGCAGGGAGGTCAAAAACGACGCTACAAGGACACTTTGAAGAAATCGCTGAAGCAACTGCAGATCAAACCGGCGACCTGGGGAGGACCTCGCCCAGGATAGACCGGCATGGAGAAGATCAGTAAAGACTGGTTCAGCAATCTATGAGGCCAACCGGATCGCCGCCGCTAAGGCCAAAAAGAGCGGCACGGAAAAGTCACCAGCGCCCCGGACCAACACCGCCAATGCCCAGGCCCTGCCAACGTGCCCACGCTGCCAACGCATCTTCCGCGCGCGAATCGGCCTGGTTGGACATCTTCGGACGCAATGCACAAACAATCCGACAATTCCAATTTCTACGTCAAATTCTGCCAATCCTCCTTCTGACTCCCCTTCCTCATTCCTGGCATCAATTCCATTACTCCCACCATCAAAGAGACCACATCCATCTACTCATCGCCTGTTACCCCCTACCACCGCAACCACCACCGCCTTTACTACCACCACCACCACCATCAGCGATGGGGAATTCTCCTAAGCTGTACTCAATGCGACCGCACATTCACCCTCACGCATCGGCCTGGTCGGTCACTTGCGAATACATCGTACAGAGACCGGTGAGCCAGTGCCTGGAGCACCATCACACAGCAGAGATCGTCGCCTCCACTGCCCTCACTGTCCTCGCGCATTCACTCATTGCATTGGCCTATCCGGTCACATGCGCATCCATGACAGCGGAATTAACCACAATGCCGAAAACACCGATACACCATGCACACCCTCCGCCCCTGCCATTCATAGAGCCGCTGCCACCCCCACTACCATGAATGACAACCTCCCAGCCTCTACCGATTTCTCCTGCCCACACTGCGCCCGCAACTTCAACTCACGCATCGGCCTGGTCGGTCACCTGCGAATCCATCGCACGGAGGCTGGTGAACCAGTGCCTGGGGCTCCGACATACAGTCGACGCGCCCGCTTTCACTGTTCTCACTGCCCCCGCACATTTACACACCGCGTGGGCCTATTAGGACACATGCGCCTCCACGACAACCACCGGTAAACCACCGTAGGCTAAGCTACATCAGCGCACACTACCTACACCAATGCATCGACAGCACTCTCACAATCACCATTTACCACAGGGTATCACGGGCTCCTAGAAACTGTGGCTGGTAAGTCTGCCAATCTGACGCTTCCACCAGACCACGCCGTCGGCTCAGTGTATGTGCTGTGTTTGTAGAGTGGCTGACCAGTGGACTGGGATTCAGACGGCGATGGCTGCTCCATATCCCCTGAGTTTGTGAATCCTGGTGTGTGAGTTATGGGGGCCAGGTCGTGCTGTGGCGCGCGAAGACAGGTACGCCGATCCGTCAGCTAATGTGCTTCACTCCCACATCAGGCAACTGACCGGCTCGACAGTGTCTGATGGTGGGGGTTCGAGAGAGTGAGGTCGACAGCTCAGCGCACGTTCCTCACTATAAACAATCTGACGCGCTTGAAACTATCACGGTGCGCTAAAAGCCGTGGCTTGGAATGTTGCCAACTGACGGGATAACTCGGACCGCGTGGTCAGCCCAATGTGTTTTGTGTGGAGTGGCTGACTGGCGGACTGAGATTCAGGCTGCAATGGCTCCTTCTTAATGTGGCCTTTATGGCACTCCCACTCCGTGGGATCCGAGCCAGGTGTGGTGGCACGCCCAGGGGCGGCTTCGGCCGCGCCAGCCACCGGTGTCCTCTCCCATCTCCGGTCTTCTTGACTCTGTCTTGACACCGGACTCAGGTGGGGGAGGAGGAGAGAGTGCGGTAGCTGCAGCGCAAGGCTACTATCACTTAAAACTAATTTACGCGCAAGTCACCGTCCCTGCACCACCTGGTGTGGAGCATACGGTGGACCTCGTCGAAATCGACTTTCGAACTGCCTTGTGTGACAGATTGCTTCCCAGATAAGCGATGTTTTCCACATGTTTGAGTTAAGCACCTTTGACATTGTATTCAACGCTGGGTGGCGGCTGGTGCATGACAACAATTTTGGCTGCACTTATTGTTAATCCATAATCGGTGAAGCCTGCGGCGAAGAGGTCGATGCTCCTTTGCTTGTCCTCCTCTATCGCTTTTTTTAGGGCACAGTTTTCGGCGTAAAACAAGTTATAGTCTGAAGTCATAGACACGCGCGTTGAAGCCTGCATACGCGACTTTTGAGAAGGTGTCCGTCAGTTCAGTAAGCGATGCCGATCCCAGGCGTTTCATTACGCTAGGTGTCTGTCAGCATAGCTAAGAACATGAGGCTGAACAGGGTGGGAGCCAATACGCAGCCCTGCTTCACTCCTTTGGGCACTTCGAATTCCTCGGATACCGTCCCGTTGTCAGTTACGCACGCCCTCATCTCGTCATGAAGCTGATGCACCATGTGTGTTAACCGCTCAGGAAAACGTATTTTCTCCATGACTTTCCACAGTCCGTCGCGATTTACCGTGTCAAAGGCTCTTGTAAGGTCCACGAAGGTAGTGTACAGGTGAGTTCGCATTTCCTGGCACTTCTCATGTAGCTAGCGGGCGGTAAAGATCATATCGTTTGTTCCGCGGTGTCGGCGGAAGCCACATTGGCTTTCCGGGAGCAGGCCCTGCTCTAGGTGACCGTTAAGACGATTGGGAATGCAAACAGGTAAAGATTAACCTGGCGATGTTGAGCAGCGGGATGCAACTGTGGTTAGCACAGAGATGCCTGTTTTCCTTAAGTCTGTAGAGCTGGACGATAGTGGCGTCCATGAAATCCTGAGGAATTTGTCCTTGGAGCCACATCTCCTGGAAGAGTGTTGTGAAATCTGCCATCAGCCCAAGCCCACCGTGTTTGCTAACTTCCAGTGGGATTGCTTCCGAACCCGGTGCTTTACCGCTGGAAATCGGCTGCACGGCTTGGGTTCTTTCTGGTACGAAAGGCGGCAGATTCAGGTCATTGTGCGTGTCCAGTTGAGGGAGCCAGCCCATGGCAGCATCGGAGATGGCTGATAAACAATTAAGAACACTTCTGAAATGCTCAGCGCAGCGCTTCAGAATTGTAGATTTCTCTGTCAGCAATGTTGTGTCTACAGAGCTGAGCAGCGGTGCGGTCCCCATGATACACGGGTCGTAGAAGGCCTTGACGGCTTTTAAAAGGTTTTCTTTTCATTGTGATCCGCATAACCCTTGATTTCTGAGCCTTTCAGAACATCCAGGCATCCTGCATCTCACGCAGCCAATGCTGTACAAAGCGATGGCATCTGAACAATGCTACTTTTGTGGCGTCAGTCAGAAGGGTTATTTAGGCTTTGTGTGGTCCTTTCTTCTCCGCAAGTAAGTTGCTGATGTCGTTTCGGATGTCAAAGGCAACAACAGCGTTGCGTCGCTCTGCCTTTGGCTGGCCGCTCAAAAGAAGGTGTAGCTAGCACATACCTCCTCCAGCTGACCCTTTTCAGAGAATCGGGTCTCGCTGAGAGCAGCTATGTCCACCTTGAATATATACCGAAATAGTATATATATATATATATATAAGCCAAACAAGTGCGTAACACTCACTAATGTGGTAAGGATCTCACTCGATCCCATTTGTCCGCCCGCCAGTTACCTACCGGCGATAAACGAACGTTGTGTCATAGGACACATACCATATATATAGCACAAATATGTTGCTAAGAGTGCAACAGGCAAGACGCAGACAGCTGTTTCACGGTCATTACCGATCATCAGTACATCATATGCCTTGTGCAGTGAGGTACATAAACAAGCCAAACAAGTGCGTAACACTCACTAATGTGGTAAGGATCTCACTCATTCCCATTTGTCCGCCCGCCAGTTACCTACCGACGATAAACGAACGTTGTGTCATAGGACACATACCATATATATAGCACAAATATGTTGCTAAGAGTGCAACAGGCAAGACGCAGACAGCTGTTTCACGGTCATTACCGATCATCAGTACATCATATGCCTTGTGCAGTGAGGTACATAAACAAGCCAAACAAGTGCGTAACACTCACTACTGTGGTAAGGATCTCACTCGATCTCATTTGTCCGCCCGCCAGTTACCTACCGGCGATAAACGAACGCTGTGTCATAGGACACATACCATATATATAGCACAAATATGTTGCTAAGAGTGCAACAGGCAAGACGCAGACAGCTGTTTCACGGTCATTACCGATCATCAGTACATCATATGCCTTGTGCAGTGAGGTACATAAACAGCCAAACAAGCAGCGTAACACTCACTGATCGTGGTAAGGATCTCACTCGATCCCATTTGTCCGCCCGCCAGTTACCTACCGGCGATAAACGAACGTTAGTCATAGATACCATTACCATATATAATAGCAATAACAGCTGTTAAAGGTTCAGGTAAACAGTCGTTCGGTCATGCCGTCGATCACTATCAGCAGCGTTCTTTGCGCAGTGAGTGCATGAAACAAGCTAAACAGTAACACCACTCGGTCGTGGTAAGCGATCCACCGATCTCACGTCAGCCATACCGCCAGTTGCTTCACAGTTATCGAACGTTGTAAAACGATGTGCTCGTGTACGCAGATAAAGTTATCAGACATGAAAGTTGTTAAGAGCGCAACAGGCAAGCTGTGCAGGATCGAAGTTGTTCACGTCGAGCATTATCGATCATCAGCGGTTACCGAGCAGCCTGCGCAGTGATACAGCTAAACAAGTGAAACAAGTGTAACACTTCAATATCGTGGTGATTCACGACTCCATTTAACACTGCCAGTTATGGCGATAAACGAACGTTGTGTCATAGACACATACCATATATAGCACAAATATGTAGTTAAGAAAGGGAACAGTACAAGTTGCGTAATCAGCACTTGGCGTTTGGCAGTGAGCACAACAGTTAACACTACTCATCGTAAGTACCGAGCTATCGGCGTCACTATCGGCGAGTTGAACACCGTCATAGACATACCATATATAGTTAATAAATAGCGTTAAGAGTGTAACAGGCAAGACGATAGCTACTATCGGTCATCATCATCAGTACATCGTTTCCAGCAGTGAAAATATAAACGTTAACAGTAACACCAATATCGTGGTAGATCACTGATTCATTTATTGATATCGACGATAACGAACAAGAGAACACATACATACAGCACAAATGACCGTGAAACAGCTGTCTGCGTCTTGCCTGCCGAACTCTGCATATTTGTGCTATATATGGTATGTG
>WEDG01003178.1:0-18350 GCA_017591395.1 Schistocephalus solidus
TACAGGCATAAACCTTTAGAGTCAACTTTTTCACCTGATATAGCCTCGATATTAGTCATGTGGATCTGTTATACTACAGTTATTTCAAGCATTTATAAAGGTCCCTAGGTAACATGGAAAAACATTCGTCGCAGACCATTATTTGCCTGATGTTTCCTACGTTTTGCAAATAAAAGCCTCCCTACAAAAAGAGAACGAAAAACCTCAAATCGTTGCAAGCTTCCAGCCATTGAACTGAAGCTACTGCTTTCTTGTATCTAGTAGTCAAGCAGCAGTTATATGCATATGCAACCAGCTGTAAAAACTCAGCAGCTTGCTCTGCTTTACACAATTGTAATATTGTAATGTTAAAGTTTTCTGATCAGTTCTCACTATACTGCTCTTTCCCTCTCAGGAATGTCAAAGGTCTGACTCTCCCTCCTTTAGGTTCCCCAATGAATCATTAGACTGACAGAAACGAAATTATAATTTTCTTTTAAAAATGTTTCACGGGACAGATGACCCATTGACGTTGTCGTAAACTTCCTGTACTCTGTGCGGTTTCAACTACAGCGAAGCCAAACGCTCTCCTCACGTAGCAAAAATCCATTTATATAAGTCACCCTTTTTCAACAATCGAAGTGGACTCCATTTTGCACAACAAGGTCGCATTTCTCGTTATCTAGAGGTTGCAAAAATGTTTCCTCTTGTCGGGATCTTACACCGATGGAGCGAAGGAATGTGTCTCCCTCTTGCATAGGTCATCGGCCTCTCAATCCATTATCTATTAGTCTTGTCATGGCATATTCAAAACCATAACGAGACGGTACAGCACCTGTATACAGTGCCCGGTTAAAAACTCCCTAACTTCAACTCCCCGCTCTTCTTTTAATGAATCCATTAAGGCTTTCTTCCTCGCGAATAGGAATTTCCAACGGCAGTAGCTATCGATGTCGTGCCTACTATTAATGTCAGTAACTCCGTCTAAAGTGCCAAACCGAATGCTTCCGTTTCATCGTAGTTTTCTTAATTTCCTACTGTTGACTTAGTCAACAAAACTGGGTCAAGTCCACCTCGTTCCTATTCCACGTTATCCACTCCAGTCACAGCTGTCCAATCTATTAAACTTATCAATATCCTGGGCAAGCCAAAGTATGCTCCAAACTTTAGTTCCAAAAAGAAAAACGTTATTTAAGTTGGGAAAACCTCCTAAACCCTCCAGCATCTACCATACATACTCCAAGATTTCCTTAAGCATAATTATCCCGAACCAATCACCTCTCTAGGCTTTCCCATTATTAAACACTCACCCTTTCACGGTAACAGCTTTTCCAAAACAATCTGTTCCATTTAAAAATCTTATTCTCCCCCATATTATTCACAATATTCCTCAAAAATCCTATTTATAGGCTCCTATTTTTCGCTGACGCAGAAAAATAGCCTTCCTCCTCAATCGATACCACACAAAATCTGTTTCTCTAGAATAATCCTAATTTAGTTAGCAGTAACAGCTTAGCTAATGTAGACAGCAGCAATTTTACATCTGGTCCACACACCTTCCCTACAGCCTACTTCAACACCAAGTCTCCTCTTTATAAGCAACGATAACCCCAGCTCGGACACCGAACTACCAGATGTCCCCAGTACCCCAATGCTAGATCCGTTTTGAAATAAGCATGGCCCAAACTATAGTGCTCATTGCTTTCGAGCACGCCCCGATGCTTATCGTGTAACCAAATCTTGGACCCATCCCCATTTCCGACCCTCGTGCTTGTATGATCTCTACCGCCCAAGTACCGCATTAGCAAGCGTGTGCTATTGTCTTCTTTATTAAAGCTTCCTATTTAAGCACTTCCATGATCTAGATATTACGTCATTCTCTGGTAATTACTGCTCGCATCCATTATCCTGTCGCCCCGGCAGCATGGCGATTCTCGGATGTATTTACAACCCTGCCTAATTCATCATCCGATGATGATGCAAAACTTTTTGAAATTTTTTAATTGATTTCTGAGTCCAATTTTAACATTAAATTAATCACTGGGGATTTCACTTTTCCAGAGATTGACTGGAATTTACACTTTTGTCAACCCAGATTTCAGCCTTTCCTCGATACCATTAATTTTCCGATTGGTCTCAGCTTGTCCATTCTTTAACGAGAGACGTATATTTTAGACCTGATTTTTTCAAACGACATTGCTCCCCTCTTTCGTTGCTTTTTAGGCATGGCCTCTTTCCAAAGTGATCATACATTAATTGACTGTTGCCTTCCGATTTTATCATCGAAAAAGACTAGCACCATTCATACCTATCATGCTTTTGACCTCGCAGATATCCTTAACTTTATCCTTAAATTTTTGGACTCATTGAACTGGCAGCATCTCTCCTCCATTATCGGTGCAGCAAGTCTTTGTGACTTCATGACAGTCGTTTCAAATAGCATAATGGAATTTGTGCCAACCAAAATTGTCAAGCGCTACGCTTTGAAATCCACCATCTTCACATTCTTTTGCCAGGATTAAATAAATTGAGGAAGAAGTTTAAAGATCAATATACTAGTTTGTTATCTGTACATCTTAGGATCACAAAGCTTTTTTTGAAAAAGTCTCTAAAATAAGTCTTGCACTTGACATTAAGTAGGAATATGGTGCACCCAGTGAGCCAAACTCTGCATAATCTGTTGCTTAACTGTTCCACCGTCGATCATTCTCTAAATGAGGAATTATAAATTCCTCCATTACTAAACGATGACAAGAACTTCATTCTCGAAGACTCTGACTAGGCAGAACTGTTTGGTGCGATCTTTGCCAATTATCTTACGATGGAATATGAACCGGTTTCGATGTTTCAGGGATCATCATTGAATGTTATCAGCACCGTGGATGTCTCCTTAGAATTAATTTCTAAGCAAATAATTCGTCTTAAAAACTTGCACTGTTCGGGGACTGATGGTTTTCCAAACTCAGTTATTAAGAGCGTGCCGAGCTTCCCCCGATTGCTAAGCCATATATTTTAAGTTTATATTCTTAACAGATTATTCCATTACTCACGGAAGACATGAATTATTTTTCCTGTCTTAATGTCGGGACCTCGTTCTGACGTTAATAATTAACCAGGTTTTCAGAAAACCCCGGCTCTAGCAAAACATTTTGAAAATAATTAATTTTATTTAATTTTTTTGAATTTTGCCTATAATATAAGCTTTTAAGCGACTCGAAATATGGTTTTCTACCCGGGAAATCATTCGAAGTGTGTCACTAAGCTTTTCATAACCTCGTCACTTCCATGCGTGATGAGCAACAGTCAGTGGTTGTGATCTACTTTGACCCGAGCAAAGCCTATGACAAAAAAAACCGCCCAGATATCTTCTGGTGAAACTGGAAGCCCTCGGTATCCGGCCTCCTCTCATTGCCTTATTTGTTTCCTACTTGTCTAACCAAAGCCATCAGGTCGTAGAAGGTAAAAGCTATTCAAAGCCTCAGCCGATCACGAGTGGCGTTTTTAAGGGACGGTTCTATGTCCCGTTCTCTTCATTCTGTAAATAAACGAAATTTAAACTTTACTCACAAATTCACAAAATTTCGTTTACGCTGATGACCTCAAGTGCATTTATTCATTTTCTAAAGACACTGACAATAGTTGTGTTGATAAACTCAACACTGATCTACTTAGGTCCTTACGTTAGTGCTCTAGTTGGCAAATGGAATTTTTTCCATCCAATATTAGTTTCATGTGTTTTGGCCCCGCCAAGCTTTTGGCACCCCTAGTATTTCAAAATAGTACAATTTTAGAACGATCAAGCATAAGGGACTTAGGTCTAAGTTCCACGAATAAGCTAACATTATCGCCACATGTAGATCGAATTTCCGCAAAGGCTGCACAGAAATGTGGTTTTATATCACATAATTTCTTCCTTCCCCAAATAAAGTTTAAACTGTACCGCATTTTTGTTCTTCTTAACTTAGAATATTGCTGTCCGCCGTTTGGGCTGATGAACGCCTCTGACAGCAGTAAGATTGAAAAGGGTCAAAGAGTTTTTACTCAAAGACTATTTTTACTTCCTGGATCCAGTATTTTTTATACGGATAGATGCCAGTTAGCAAACATTAAATTTCTGTTGGAAAGAAGACTCGAAGCCGGTCCCTGCTTCCTGTTTTTGCGTTAACTCTAACCCAAAACTCCCCCGAATTACCGCTCTCACTCCGATAGAATGACCCTTTACCACTCGAAATTTCTGCATGATCACTTCACCACTCCTTAGCTCCACAACTAACCGTTCTCAGTTTTTTGTCACCAAATATGCTTTCATGTGGAATAATCTTCCACTGGAAATTAGGTTGTCTTCTAAAATTAGCTATTTTAAAACGAAATTACGCAAGCATTTAACTTTAGAAGATATAAATTCCTTATTGTCTGTTTCCTTCCCAAACTCGCTAATTTAGATTTTGAAAAGGTCCCTTCTTGTATTTGAGGCAGCTCCCTTGATATTATATTCGTTTCTAAGCATATTTCCATCATCAGCAGAGTCAATATTTGCATTTACTTTTTCGTACCCTACTTTTAAACTAGCTTCGCCGACTCTTGACAACCTTGATACTTTCCTCCGATTTTACAAGCTTGACGATAGTCTTAAGGTCCAGTCGATAATGGTTTCACCTCTTTATTGGTGGACTTTGCAGTCATGATGATCTCGTGACCTCTACTGTTTCCTCTTTGTTTTGACCCTGTTGTCCACGATGAGTTCCTCCTCTCACACCTCCACTGGTGGTTTTAAGCAGAGCTCTGAATGCTTTATTATCATTCACCCGACAAGTATCGTTTCAACCCCTCATACATTGTCAGCAACATCGCAAAACTATCCCATTGCATCTAGATATTAATTTTTTAGTGAATTAGATTTTTCTCCTAGTTTTTTTTTAAATTGGTGGCTCGCCGATTTCCACCTCCGATTAAACCGTAGGATTATTTACTGCTTCTTTTCTTGTTTCACAGTATATGCCAAAGAGTGTTGAGAATTATTTTAAAAATGACAAATTGTTCTGAATTGGATATGCTTACCATACTACTCTTTTCTGCTGTTCATATCGATGCTCACATAGTGCACCAATTATCCACTTTGTATTTATTTAAACCACGATACTAAGTTTGCAATGACGAGGCCCTCTATGCCTTAAATATACACTTTTTTATTTATTTTTTTATAGAAAAACGGTACGTTGTGGAGATAAGGACTGATGAAATGATCATGGAGGAATTTCGAGTGGCATAGTGTCCATCTACCGGAGTGAGAGCGTTAATTCGTGGGAGATTTGGACTCGAATTAACGTAAAAGAGGAAGCAGAGACCGGCTTCGAGTCTTATTACCCACATAAATTTAATCTTTGCTAACTGGCATCTTTCCGTATAAGAGACACTGGATGCAGAAAGAGAAAATACTCTTCGAGCAAAAACTCTCCGAACTTTTTAAATCTTACTGTAGTCAGAGGGGTTCATCAGCTCAGTAGTCTACGATAGGAAGAACAAACATGCGGTACAGGTTTAACTCTATTTCCGGAAGAAATACATTATGTGATATTAAGCAACATATGTGTGCAGCCTTTGCAAACATTCGGTCTGCATGAGGCGATAATGCTAGCTTATTCGTGTAACCAAGACCTAAGTTTCTTAGGCTTGATCGTTCTAAAACTGTAATTTTTTGAAATACTGGGGGTTCAGGAAGCTTAGCGGGGCCAGAACACATGAAACTAATATTAGATGGAGAAAATTCCATCTGCCAACTAGAGCTCCAACGTGAGAGCATACGTAGACCTGTGCTTATTTTATCAACGCAACTATTGGCAGTGTCTAAAGAAAATGAATAAATGCATTTGAGATCATCAGCGTAAACGAAATTTTGTGAAATTTTGAGTAAAGTTGAAATTTCGTTTATTTACAGAATGAAGAAAAAGGGACATAGAACCGTGCCTTGAAAAACACCACACGTGATCGGCTGAGGCTTTAAATAGCTACTACCTGTTAATAACTTCTGTCTGTGGTTAGAAAAGTCGGAACAAATAAAGTCAAGGAGAGGAGGCCGGAGAAAAGGACAGGAAAATTCAAGAACAGGAAGAGCAAAGATACGATAAATTATTCATTTAATATTAGGAATGTATAAATTATAAGAAATAAAGTCGCAAATCTGAGCAGATTCGGACGTTATCCTATCGGCCTGAGGCTAAAGATCTAATTTAATGGTGAAGCTTAAGCCCAAGTCCTTGATGGAGATACATTCAGTCAAAGGGCAACCTTTAAAAATATCAGATTGCGGCAGCCTTACTGGCCCAAATTCCATGTAGCGACACTAAGAAGGTGCGAAATCCATTAGCCATGTGGAACTCCATGCAGAAAAAGCGACTAAGTCCGAATGAATTTGTTCAAGGCATCGTTCGATCGTAAAGTTAGAGAAGGAATACACGCATTTGAGGTCGTCAGCATTAATAAAAGATTGAGAATGTTTAACTATCGATAAAATATCATTTAAATAAAATAAGAACAACAAAAAAGGCAATAAGGTACTCTGAAGGATACCCCTCACAATCGGGGTAGCTTTTGAGTATTAGGATCCCACAAAAACGTTTGTTTTTTGATCAGATAATAATAGAATAGAGTAGAATAGCAATAATAGTATGATAGAATTTTTCCAATAATCAGAGAAGAAACCATTTTCGAGAAACACTGATAATAATTTTCTCAGTTAAGGTGGGAAATATCTTAACCGTTTACTAAGTGAGATTGGAATGCTATCGGTTCCATATGAATGTGAATGTTTAATTCGAGCTCTTTCTTTTTGAATACATGAAGGTGAGAAATCAATGGTTTTTAGATGTGAATTGTAATTTGAATGCAGTGGAATTGACGGAGTGAGACTAGTTTCAGTGGTAAAATGGTTGGCAAAAAAGCGAATTTCACAATTCTGCTTTGCCCAAATCCTCTGTATCAAAGTTTTGTTACAGTCGCTTAAAGTCGGAGTTACATTCAGACGCTTAACCGATGACGAAACAGGGAAGATTTGAGCAACAGATTTGGATGAATTGGCATCCTTTAGTGCCCGAGACTCCCTTTGCTTATCTCGCGTGCGAATAATTTTCAGTGCTCATTAAACTATTTGTACAATCCTAAAGTAAATTAAAACAGAGCTTTAAGACGAATCTTTTAGTGGCTTTCGTTATTTTTTAAGTTGACTTTGGAGAAAACGTAGAACAGTAGAAGAAGCTCTATTTGGATGAAATATTTTACACGGATAAAGCCTGGATTTTTTCTATGAGACTCTGCAATAGCTCATGAAAACATTTTTAATCGTTGATTTAAAATATGCTTTGCCAATCTAGATTGCTTACGAAATTATTTATTTATGGTTTGTGTTAGCAAAGTCGAAGTTATTGCATTTAACTTCAGGCTTTGTTAGAAGGGAGATTGGAAATAAACAGTGAATTAGTGCGTTATCACTTGCAAATAGATCACGATTGAAATTCAAAACGAGAGCCTGGACATCATTTATAAAAATAAAATCTAAAATGTTGTCATTTCTTTTCACTGAACTGACCAGGTGGGTTAAGAGCGTCAAGTCTTCATTAGTATGATAAAGACGTTTGTCCGTTCGTGACTTTTGCTGCCCTCCTTTGAACCATTTCTAGCAGTTTGTACTCTTTTTTCAAACCGCGGTCGCCGCACCTGAATTCCATATTTCAGGTGTGAACGACTAAACGTCCTGTACATATTTCCAAATATTTCCTTATCGATATCTACGAACAGGACATTGGACGCCTTTTTGGCCACCCTGACACATTTAGCGGAGGGCTTTAGGGAAGAAAATGTGGGGATTCATAGGTCCGTTTATTTGGATACATTTTACAGGCGACTACCACCAACGACGTATTGAGGGGAGTTGCCCTTCACGATTACCTTCTTCGTTTTGAGTCGCAATGCGACACATTCCTCAAAGTTGAACTTCATCTGCCATTTATTGAACCATTTAGGTAGGTGGTTTTGGCCTTTATATAGAGTCTGTTCATCAGTACTGCATCGGTCTGGTAGCCAAATCATGATGTCGTCTGCAAACATGTCGCCCGTGCTGTCCAATCCGTTCATATTACCATTGATATAGATAAGAAAAGTCATTGCAAAAGAACGGAGTCCACGTGTACCCCACTCACAACCAGCATGGAAATTGATTTCGCATTGCCAATGAACACGTACTATGATCGGCCTTTTTAAGAAGTTTCCTATCCAAATGATTAAATGTCCCCTTATTCTAGATTCCGGAAAAAATAAAGTAACCTGTTGTGATGTCCTGAACGAGAAGAGAAATTTGACCGGGGTCAAATTCGCAGTGTCGGCTATGAACGCAAAGCCAATGCAGATTGTCCTGACAGATTCGATCATGTTTCACGATAAGTCATCAACTACCACTTGTCATTATCATATAGAATTTAGAATTTAGAATTTATATTTGGTTAGCACCGGGAAGGTACTGTCTAAGCAAATATTGGTAACGAAATAAAGTTATGACAATGTATGCAGATAAAATGTACAAATTCATAACTTGTCCTCCTATGTCAACAGTTAGCAATGTTTTAAAATTAATGGTGAACTAGAAAAAATAGGCAGTGAAAAAAAAACTCCTACCATGAAAATGGAGGCAGAGTTCAACAGGCCGTCATTTTCGAATAGAAGGTAGGAGAAAAAACTGCTTAGGAAAAAATAGTTAGGTGGTAGAATAGGGTAATACTGCAGTAGCATTTCAGAATGAGATAATGAAACGTCGAGGTGATTCGTTCTTGATAACTTAGGCGTTTGAAACAGAATCTCACGAAAATGCGTCAATGAACTTAAGTCCTTAGCATCGTAGGATCCAGAATTGAATTCTGATGATGGTTAGTATCCAAAGAAACCGCAGCATTTAAGACTGTGGACCACCGAATTTGTACGTCCGAATGACGTCATCGTTTGGAGGACGGGTAATATAAGGAGACATTATAGTTCATGGGCGTCTCAAGGTAGCGTAAATATAGTTTCAAGAGGGTTACTCAAATTCCCGATGGTCCTTTCTCCGAGTCATGGGGAAAGCTACTGGGAAAAAGATGAGGAAAAATAAAAAGGTTAATAGAATCAGTGTTTAGATAAATGTGCAGTCTTCGCTTGAATGCAGATAGACTAGTTAACGACCTAATTTTAATTGGCAAGTTATTCCAAAGAAAAACTATACCTAGAAGCAAAAAGAGAGAGCGTTTACACGTGGAGGATGCAGGGGGAGGTATAATTAGTGCAGAATTTCTTAGGTTATAAGGAAGACTAACGGGGGTAATGACAGAAAGCTTGGGGAGAGTTGAACTATTATTTAGTCGAAAAAGGAGACAAAAACCTGCTTCAAGTCTCCTGACCCAAACAAAATTTTAGCTTCGTTAGCTGGCATCTTGTTGAGTAGGAAGTAGTTGAAAGAGTCGGAAATAGGAGTTTTTTGTGAAATGTCTTTGGACATTTTTAATTTTTGAACGGCTAGATTCGTTCATCAAACCGAAGAAAGGGCAGCAAAATTCGAGAATGGGAAGTACAAACATACGATAAAGTCTTAATTTAATTTCAGGAAGGTAGAAATTATAAGAAATAAAGCCGCATATCTGAGCAGCTTTGGCCGTAATTCTATCGGCATGAGGCGAAAGATCTAATTTATTGGTGTAGCTTAAGCCCAAGTTCTTGATGGAGGAACATTCAATCATATGGCAACCTTCAAAGATAAGAGGTTGCGGCAGCCTTACAGGCCCAAAACTCATGTAGCGACACTTAGTAGGTGAGAACTCCATTAGCCATGTGGAGCTTCAGGCCGAAAGAGCGTCTAAGTCTGAATGAATTTGTTCTAGGCACCGTTGGGTTGTAGAGTTAGAGAAGGAATACACGCATTTGAGGTCATCAGCATAAATAAAAGATTGAGAATGTTTAACTATCGATGAAATATCATTTATATACAGTAAGAACAACAAAGGACCTAATACGGTACCTTGAAGGACACCACTAACAATCGGGGTAGCACTTGAGTATGAGGACCCTACTAAAACTTTTTGTTTTCGATCATTGAGGTATGATCTAATAAAGTCAGTAAGGGGACTACGAAATCCTATAGCTTCTAGTTTAGCTAGAAGTCGTTTATGAGGCACCTTATCGAATGCCTTACTAAGATCAAAATATATAACTACAACAGATAGATGATCATTACGAAGAGATGTTAGTAGATTTAGAAAAGACATGTGGCAGGTTTCACAAGAACGGTCCGGTAAGAAGCCATGTTGGGAAAAGTTGATAATTTTATTGCTTATACAAAAATCCGTGATTTTTTTGCAATTAGTTTTTCGAAGAGTTTAGCAAGAGAGGGCGTTAAATGAACACCGCGATAGTTATGAATGTCCGAGCGGGAACCAGATTTAAAAACTGGTATTATAATAGAAGTTTTCCAATAATCGAGGAAGAAACCATTTTCAAGAAATACTGAGAATAATTTGCTTAGTAAAGGTGGAAAATCCCTTAACTGTTTAATAAGTGAGTTTGGAATGTTATCAGTTCCAACTGAATGTGAATTTTTTAGGTGAGCTATTTCTTTTTGAATACATGAAGGCGATAAATTAATAGTTGTTAGAAGCGAATTTGAAAGCAGAGGAATTGTGGGAGTGGGGCTAGTTTCAATGGTAAAGTGGTTGGCAAAAAACGAGTTGAACAATTCTGCTTTGCCCAAATCATCTGTAACAAATCTTTTTTACAGTCGAGTAAGGGCGGAGTTACATTCAGACGCTTAGCCGATGACCGAACATGAAAGATTTGAGCAACCGATTTGGATGAATTGGCATCACTTAGTGCCCGAGACTCCCTACGCTTATCTCGCGCGAGTCTTATTCTCGATGCTAATTCAAATATTTGTGCAATCCTTAAATGAACTGACAAAGAGCTTTAAGATGAATATTTAAGTTTCTTTCGTAATTTTTTAAGTCTGTTCTGGAGAAAATGCGGAACAGAAGAAGAAGCTGTATGTGAATTAAAAAAATCTTAAACGGGATAAAAGCCTGGATTTTTTTCTGTGAGGCTCTGCAATAGCTCACGGAAAAAGTTTCGATCGTTGATTGAGAATAGGCTATGCCAATCTAGAGTGCTTACGAAATTATTTACTGTTTCATGGTTTATGTTAGCAAAGTTGAGGTTATTGCATTTAACCTCAGGCTTCGTAAGAAGGGGAACTGGAAGACAACAGTGAACTATTGCGTGATCACTTGTAAATAGATCATGATGAAAATTCATAAAGAGAGGATGGACATCGTTTGTAAAAATTAAATCTAAAATGTTGTCATTTCTAGTAACTGATCTGACCAGTTGGGACATGTTTGAAAAGTTAATAGTATCGACCAATTTCTGATGTTTAGGCGGAGAGGAATTGGCCTGCCAGTCAATGTCTGGCAGATTAAAATCGCCTTCGATTATTTTGACATCAAACTGAGTGTCTGCAACTTTTTCAAATAGTTCACAGAGCTCGCTTTCATTGCCAGAATAACAAGGAGGATTAAAGGCACAGCCAATTACCGCTTTTTTATTGTGCGGGAGGATGACTGAAGCAAAGCATACATTTCCAGAAAAAGACGAAATGTTCAGATGAAAAGGGAAATGTACAAAGGATGACTTAATATAAAGGAGGCAACCACCGCCAATGTTTTGTGTGGCAGAAGCCTTTGTGACGGAGACTCGGGCTGTAAGCATGACGAATTTTCGAGCCCTGATAATGTGTCGCAAATGTTGGATGGCTGGGTGGAAGTTAAGGAGTTCGCGATCAATGACACGGTTGTGAGCTTCCGATGGGCGAATCTGTTTTGACTCTTATGCCAGAGACTTTAGAACTCTGCCAACTGATTGCTGGCGGAAATCATAAAAACACATGCTGCAGGTGTCTGCAAAGAGTGCTAGGTGTGCATTTAATCGGGAGTGGACAATAAGTTGCGTAGTGAAGACAGAAGGGTGTGTCTTTCGAGTTTTGGTACTATTAATAGTGTACTGACACCGATACTGGCACCCTTTCGAGGATAATGGATGAAAAAATTCTCTTATACCAGAATATGAGAGGAAGTGACTCGTTGGTGGTGGAGGTATGCAAATATAGTTGTCATATGCGGCTAAAAACCGTTTCTTTTTTCGCATATTTCTTTTTTCGATTAATTAACTTGAGCTGGCCTTGATAGAATGCATTGATCTCACTAAAATTTGCATGCTTATACAATGGCACTTTGATTTTCTAGGGAATAAATCAGAGTAGCGGCCCTGGTCGCTTAATTCAAGGAGAAAATAAGGTAAGAACAACCTTCCTGCGGGGTCCAGAAATCTAAGGGATATTAAAAACCTACAGAAATAAGACCGCATTATGTAGCCCCAGGGTTAACTTCCTAAATGGTTATGCACTGCCACAAGTTGACTTTCAGAAGAACTTTGGTGTGCGAATTTCATCGTCACACAACCCATCAGAGAACTGCAAGAAGGTGGGAAAATAAGTTACGTATGTATTGCAACTTATTAGGTGTGCCTTTTTGGAACTAGACCAATCCAATTTTTTTCAAAACATTTGCCAAATTACTGTGCCCGCATGGAGACCTCGGATTTTCAAGGAAAGATTTGTCTTAGCAAACGTGCTGTGTCGGGTGAGGAAAATGACTTAAGGCCTTTGAATGTTTACCTTCGAAAACAGAATATCAACTAGTTAAGTTATCTTCTTGGACGTTAGCTGTTCTACCTTCTACTGGCAAAGTTTGTACTCTTTACTGATTGCAGTAATTATGCCAACCATCCTTTAAATGATCTATGAGGATCAACCCGCCCCACTCACAGTACAGATGGGAATAAATACTTTGAGTTTTTGTTATTAAAACTGTAATGTTGTTTTTTATTTCCCCTAACAGAAATCACAACCACAATGGATGGAAAACCTAAGACTGAAGATAGGTTAACACATCATATGGAAGATTTCAGTTTTCGCCAAATGACAGTAAGTATTCTTAATTCCAAACCTGACATTTTTTCCTTAATCACCAACATATTTATCTTGCAACGAAGCGTTTGATTCTGGGTAAAAAGCCAATCTGTAAACAATGTTGTGTCGTGGTCTACGATAATAAATGTTGTATGCAATGTTTCAAGCAGGTCGGTTTGATAATGCCCTTCCGTGAGGCAACACTACAAACAATTGCCCCGAGGGATGTAGGCATATAGAAAATTTATTTCGGAAGAAAAGTAAAAGGCGAAACTTTCAAAACGAGAATATAAAGCGGAAAGCATACTGTAGTAGGTGTTGGATGCTAAGATGAACCGAAATCATCGAAGCTGTATCATGTAGTATCAGAAAAACAGAGACACACGTCTTTGGGCATCTAGCTCCCATCAGTGTCGTATCTTTGTTGACAACTGCAGCATAGAAACTTAATTACTTAAAGTTTACTTATTGGTCTTTAAAACAGATCATGATACATGTATCACTGTTCCCTAAACATATTTATCAACATCGTTATGCTTCGTATCTAATTGCGTTTTATATAGTAAATTTTAACCGTTTCGTTTTAGTTTTGGGTTGAATAAACATGAGATTTGAATAAATAAAGCCTTTTCTTAAAGCCTTTTTCATACATAATGAATAATGGAACAAATTGTTTTACGGCAGTAGGTAACTTACAGTCTATGCAGAGTTAAAAATGTGCGGTGCATCCCCGTGACACTAGTTAGAAGGTGATCATGCTGATTCACCGACGCTGGCATCACAGTCAATAGGTCCGTGAATCCCCGTTTTTGTGAACTTAAAATCTGCCACAATCACCAGTTGCGAAGACACCAAGTTCAAAGAATAATCTTGCTAGTGGGATTTTCCATAGATGGGTGTTGGGTTAGTAGTAGTCGTTTAAAGATGAGCGTTTAACCATGCAGTGTTCATAGCCATCCAATGGCAGACAGGTGTTCACCTTCTATTTGATACTATCTTTCGTACCCCTGCGAATTATACGCCCTCAATTTTAATATCTACATCCAAGGTGAAAAGTAATACATATCATCCATGTTAAACATTCCGTACCGTCGGTTAACTCATCATCCACTTAATGCAGTTTATCTTTTCTAGCTCTGCATATACGGGAAAAAGTCATGTTCGTATAGAAAACGAAGTTCCTCAACTAATTCAGCATACCTTCATCTTTTTACCCATCGTTTCTTCGGTGACAGTATTGGTCACTGTTTGGTTCAAGGCAGTCTGTCTACGGCGCCTGCAGTTTCTGTTTCAAAAAAACAGACTGAAACGGACACCAATGATTCACTGATATTCTTCTATAGTAATGTCACATAACAAGTAGGAATGGAATACCACTGAGCAGTGCTCAAACAAACGCAGTGGCCTGCGATATGATAGACAAATACAATGCAGCATCTCTATCTCAGTGAGAAATGTGTCATCTTAGAGGAATAAATGGGGAAAAAATCATATGGTGGAATAAAGTTACGACAGGATCGCACAAATTAAATCTACTATCTGTAATCAACAGTAAGTTCACTCTTATTTCTGTTGCTAAATCAATTCAATTCAATTCAACTCAATTTATTGAGGGTAATAGGCATGGGCCTTTGAGTACCCTATTTGTAACGTAAAATTAAGTGCGGTATACAGAGAAACCGTGTGGGTTGCAAAGGTACAAAAGGCGGTCAAAAATATGACAAGTGGTGCACGACTCTCGAAGGTTAAGATAAATTCCTCATCGCTCAGGCTCGGTGTGGAACACAAAACTGTCAAGGTTCCTTTTAAAGCTTTCCAGCGATGGTGACATCACAACGTCTTCAGAGAGGGCATTCCATGGTTTAACCACTCTGACAGAGAAGGAGAACTTGCGCACATCCAGTCTCGCCTGCACACATCCAGTCTCGCATGACTTTTCAACGCTACCTACCTTTGTCGACTAGTTGAGACTACGCCACACGCATGGCCACTATAAAGAGGATGCCAATTCGTTCTGCAATCGCAAGCAATAAAGGGGGATTTCGGAAAAAGAGGACATATTCGAGGATAAGGAGTATTGCGTTAGGTATTGAGTTAGGTTGATCTGCAGTAATCTTCGTCAGCAGGGCTCTGGATTACATTCTAGATTTTAATGTCATCGGCAAACATTGCTGCTTCACAGTCCAGATTCCTGCGAAAATCGTCCACGTATACAAAAAAGAGTATGGACCCTAGTACTGAACCCTTAAGAACCACACTCTCGACCGCAGCAGCATTTGACCTCTCTTGGCTGATGCACACTACCTGGCGCCGACCCACGAGGAAGTTTTTCATCCAAATGATGAGGTTACCTTATGATTCCAATTCTTTCGAGCTAGTAGAACAGTCTCCCATGCGACAATGTATGGAAGGCCTTTTGAAAGTCAATGATTGCGATGTGAACCACGTGCCTATCTTCAAGTGCTTGGATCCACCTCTGGAGCGAATACAGCAATTTTTTGTGCAGGATCTTCCTTTTCCGAACCCGTGTCGAGAGCTTGATAATAAATTATGAGTCTCTAGGAATTTCACCAATTCGCTCTTGATGATCCTTTCCATAATCTTGCAAAGGATGCATGGGCCTGTAGTTTCTCACTGACGCTCGGCTACCACTTTTGTACAAGGGAGTTATATGTGCCAGCTGCCAATCGAAAGGAAGTAATCCAGAGTCAAATGACATTTGAAAGAGCACCGACAGAGGTGCGGAAAGTTCATTGGCGAGTTCTTTTAGAATATTGGGTGGAAGCTCATCTGGTCCTAGGAATTTCAAATCTTTAAGTTCTTTTAATTTTGTTTGGATCATAAATTATTCGAAGAGTATGTGGTTTATGTTTGAAAACGGTGGGTTATTTACTGAGGGATGAAGAAACCTTCCCTCGTTTGTGAAGACTGAGCAGTAGAAATTTGAAAACTATTCAGCTTTTTTCCTGTTTTTAGAACTTTCGACGCCTATTTGCAGTCTTACTCAGCGGTATTTTAATCCCTTTTTTTCTTTGTACATCTGCGGAGGTAACTGTAGACTAATTTTGGATATTGCGTTGCCCTTGGCAGCAAAGTCTTCTTCAATTCTTTTTGCGTTTTGAGTATAAGGCTTTTCAGTTTGTTTCTTTGTGTTTAATATTTATTATCTACTCTGAAAAACTAAAACTGTTGCTGATTCTGATGCTTGGAATTTTCGCTTCCTTCTAAGTTCTCCTTAGGGGCACGAGAACGGTTCACAGAGCTCTCGTTCGCATGTAGTCTTCCTCTGACCATACCCTCATCTAAGGGCTTCAATGATACCATCAGAGTTGATTGTGACTTCGTACTCCTGTTGTAGTTTTTACCCATTGCAGATTGCCAAGCGTTTTTTCTTGGAATTCAACTACGTATTTGTGTCCGAACATCTTAAGCTGTAACAAGTTGTACTTTTTAATACTTTTGGTGCTTTGGTCACTGCCTTTTTCAACTGTTAGATTGCTCAGCGTATTTCGTTGATTACTTTTATCTAGCAAGAGCTTCCCTAAGTCAGCAAGCTCATTTTCCAGTTTTTAAACTTATAGATAAATATAAGAACATCCAACGCAGGATTCCTCCTCGTAGCCGCGAACTTGGCTGTCATTACGCTTTTTGCGCGCTTTGCTGGACTTTGGTTGTAAGTATAATCTGATTGAGTGCCATTCGTGGATTCCGAAGCCAGCTAAACAGGCTTTCCTTTAAAAGGAAGTTTCTTTACTGGTCCTGTTGCATGCAAACAATTTTTATTGAGTCCAGGATTGTTAAATCACTGCATAAAAATATGTTCTCCTTTGAGCGTATAACGAAATTTTCACACTGGGTTTGGATTATGGCAAGTATTTAATGCAATTTGAGCAAAAATGTACTTACTCGTTCAAAAATCCTTTTAAAATATACTAAAAACTGTATGAAGGATATTCAGGAACTACTTAGCCGTTCGGAGATTTCGAAGTTCCTGGATAAGTTCAGATCTTCACGAGGTTGTCCAAATTATATTCCTTGAGTGGTTGTCAGTTTTTATTGGTGCAGAGGCTGCGCAGTCAACGTGAATAAGTTGATAAACAATTTCCAATTTGATGTCGTTTTATGAGGCATTTTGGAACGAGAAAAATTCCAGATTAGCAGGAAGCAAGTCGGTGCGTGCAGTTGTAACAGTATTGTCCGGAACAGACCTAGTGAAGTGGTTTTTGTATTCAAATACCATGTCATCAAAGGTTGCTTATTTACCCTTATCCTACAAGTGCACACATAATGCATTTGACTCTATGACAAAGAGTATCAAAACATACGCTTGTCGTAGGCTACATCACTTTATATTCCGTTAATTAAAATGCACCAAAATTCTCCTTTTCTACATGCATTCACCCTTCATACTCTGCATTCTTCACTTGCAACTCTATCTCATTCATCTCTTTTATTGTTCTTCTATTCTGGAATGAATTCAAGTCTTCTTGATAATGGTCTTGAGCACGGTGCAATTTCACCTTGTCCAAAAATGGGAGGGAAGTGTTAGAAGTCGAAAACGGGTGAACGAAAGACATAAGAGTGAATTACCTGTTGATTTCAGGTACTCTTACTGAGCTCCGGCTCTGTCAATTTCTTCATTACGACCCATCCATAAAGATGCTATTTTCACCGATTCCATATTAATTACTGACTTAACCTCAGTTCCCAGAAATTGGACACCTAGTACGTTCTTGTCGGAAGTGATTATCGTTTTTTTCCATCAGGTTGCTCAAGTAGTTTTTGGGCAAAATCTCGGGCAGCCACTTGCATGTTCGCCAGTTTTGTTTTCAGGTGGAATGCTCTATAGCCTGAATCAACAGCACCACCCCTTTCCATGGGAGTGATTCTGTTGGAAATCATATCCTTACCTACTGGCCCAAATGCAGAGATTTTACTGCCATCTAGAGGATTTAGAATTTAGAATTTATATTTGGTTAGAACTGGCAAGGCACTTTCTAAGCAAACATTAGTAACGAACTAAAGTTATGACAATGTGTGCAGATAAAATGTTCAAATACATAATTTGTCCTGCTATGCCAACAATTAGCGATGTTTTATAATTAATGGTGAACTAGAAAAAATAGGCAGTTAAAAAAACTCCTACCATAAAAATGGAGGCAGAGTTCAATAAGCCTTCATTTTTTAATAGAAGGTAGGAGAAATATAAACTGCTTAGGAAAAAATGGTCAGGTGGTAGAGTAGGGTAATAGGGTAGAAGCATTTCAGAATGAGATAATGAAACGTTGAGGTGATTCGTTCTTGATTTCTTAGGCATATGAAACAAAATATCACGAAAATG